>CAUHTR010000496.1:0-127041 GCA_959609185.1 Schmidtea polychroa | reverse complement strand
CATAATAAATTCAAACTTAATTAATGTATAATTTATTTAATTAGTTAATTAAATTTTACTTGATCCTTATGCAAACATTCAGCAAAAACATTTTTTATTACAGTTCCAAAATCCGTAATAATTTCTACAAATGCACTAAAAGCAGCGTAAACCAATTAAATTCAAGGAATAAGCGGCATTCGGAATAACATGGTTCAATTATTGTAGACAATGGCAAATATTTGAATCATATAATTGTAATATTTTCTCTCTTTGACAAACCTTAGTCAGTTGTTTCATTAATAAAGTCTTTACAACTTTCTTCAAGAATGCAAATTTTACTGTATATTTCCAAACCTCTAAATATCAAACTTAATTGTACGAAGTGTGAAATGTAAATAGTCCAAGTTAATTGTAAATTATGCCTTTTGAAATTTAAATTGTGCGCTATTTTTATTTTACTCTCTAAATTATTTATAAAGTTTGAATCTGTCAAAGCAAATAAGATATATTTTTTGATTCTATTTAAATATTTAATAAAGGCAGAAATGATTTATTTGTTCTACAACATTTAAAAAAGCTTATTATTTAACCCTACACTGTACAGAGATGCATATATGTATCACACATATTGTCCGACTTTAAATGTACTCATTGTTATTTACGTATTACATGCAGAATCATAAATAAGCCTTTTTCCAATTAGAGGAGGCCATTGACCAAAGCTAATGTTTTGTTTTAAACCTAAAAATTTAGTTCTAACTATCAATTGTTTACACAATTAAAAACTAAAAATAAAATATTGTGCAGTGTAGGGTTAATCCATTATACAACATATAGTTTTATCAAAAAAATTTATTTCCTTAAGTGTACGATATTTCAATTTAAAACATTAAATATAACATGAAATGCATTTTGTAAATTATTAATTATCGCTTCCTCGAGAAGACTGCATTTTAGTTTATCCTATTAATTTTTTTCTTTGATAAAAATAGATTATAAAAAGGAATTATAAAATTTTATTTTCGCATAATTGCAAACAACAATATTTGATAACAATGTTTATAGTATTACAACATAAAATACAAAATGAAGCATAATTTATATTGAATTCCAGTTACATAATCTGTAAAAGTAGTATTGGTTAAGGTGCTATTATTGATAAAAATAATTTTACTTTCTTCCGTTCCATGGATTACATATTACCCAGAATATCGAAAAATAGTCATAAAAAAGTGACAAATGTTGAAATACTTACGCTGTTTTCTAAGCCAGTGGCTTATAACACGAAAACAAAAAGTATTCCAAATTATTTATTCATCATATTTGCAATAAAGCATTGATAATGTAATTATTTAAATAAGTACTAAGATAATCTCTTTGCAATTATTATTATTATTATTATTATTATTATTATTATTATTATTATTATTATTATTATTATTATTATTATTATTATTATTATTATTATTATTATTATTATTATTATTATTATTATTATTATTATTATTATTATTATTATTATTATTATTATTATTATTATTATTATTATTATTATTATTATTATTATTAGGTTTTTATCAAGTACTTGTTACACAATCAGTGTTTCCAAGAATTTTCAAAAGTTCTCTGTCAATTGTTAATATTTATCATTAAGTATTTTTCTATCATTTTTACAAGTCACAGAACATGCGTTCTTTAGATGTAATTAATACTGGAGTAAAAATGGAAAAGTTCAATGCTCTTTCTTACTTTTACAAATAACGCTTTGTCATGCACATTTTGTGAGTTTGTGAGAATGATTTTACATATATAAAAGGACATCGACATTCCTAAAATTAGAATAAAATTTATAGTAATCATTGTGTAACAACAATATAATATATGATTCTTTTTTTTTAATTTGTTTAATTTCACTTTCTAGAAGTTCAAATTTGATTAGAAATAGGATTTATAATTGCTTGAAATGAATAAATATTAATTTGAAACGGATGTTGAAATTAATTAATTAATCCACTTGTTTACGTATTAATTACAGGCCCACTGGGAATGAAACACCTTTTAATTTCATATCAAATGACATAATTTAATTTTAATCATTATATCTGGATTTTATATTTCACGAGGATTTTTTGTAAGCAAACTTCTAAATATATTCAAAATCTTAAAATAATTGCTAGAAAATATTACTATTTTTATTATATTTGTATTTATTTCCAATTGTCCATAAAGTAATCTCAAAGATTTATTATAAAACTAATAGTCACTTATTAAATATGAAGAAATCTTTAATATGATATTGTAAATCATTCTTTATGTCATTTTTAGGCGGACATTTCGATTCCCGGCATCCTTAACAGTAGGTTTACGGGATTTTGTTATATACCTATCTCTACGGCACCCGTAAAATTGACGGATGCACATAAGTACTTCGTTTTTTTCGCGTTAAATGTTTTATTTAACTGAAAGAAGACTAAAATAGTCATGACATACTTATATAAATATTATTACAAGCTAAGTTTAATTTAAAAGTGATACTAAAAATAATATTTTCAACTACTATTCGGAACATTTCTTACAAAGAAATTCAATTTTCATGGTACACTTTCCACAAACAATCTTTTTACATTTTTTACATGCGTTAATGCTTTTTTTTTTTTAAAAAACCCTATTTGATAACTTTTGTAAAATGGTGTCAGTGGCAGACTGAGGAGAAACAGATGGTGTCTGATACGGTTTGTTTTCTTGATTGGCTAGCGGAATACTCGTAAAAAAATTATGAGTTGTTATATTCCTTCCAAATACGGTTCAGCTAATTTTAAAACAATGTATTCACCTAAAGGTGTCGAGAATCGTATTTCGTCTTTTCCCAAATAATGAAAACCATTCAAAACATATTTCGATTTCAAATCGACTGCCAACCAAAAAAACAGTAAATATATTTGCACTGATCCATTATAAAAAGTCATTAAAAAAAAATCAGAAAAAATTTCTGCCTGTTTAGAAAAATTTACAAAGGAAATCGGAAATGCGTTAAATTGACGGGTGCCGTAAACCTAGTGTTAACCAAGGATCCAAAAGATTCTTGTATAAACTCATTATATATATATATATATATATATATATATATATATATATATATATATATATATATATATATATATATATCTATAAGAACTTTTTTCAATTTTCACCACTGATTTCTTTTCAGTTGACATAGTATTTATAAAAAATCTTGACTATGAATCAGTAAAGATATCGATATTTTTTTGATGTACACGAATTTTCAGCACTGCCTTTTTAAATGATTTTGATCTGTATAAACTTTGAATAACTATCTCATTGAAATAGATGAATATTTTGAGTATTCCAGTTATTATTAATTGTCTAACTAGAAATTAATTAAATGAAATTATTCGAATGTTGATAATAATTCTTGTTAGACATTAATGGTATAATTAATTATTTATAGAGATCTAGACTACTTCTCTTGGGAATTAGATATTTTGTAAATTCTTTTTTTGCATTTACAATATATATATAGAAAATCATTAGAAAATTTTCTACAAATAAATTACAAAACCACGAGATAATGAATTTCAATCACAAAAACAAACCATAAACAATAAATAAAGAGAGTAAACTTAACATATATAATAAAAAAAATTAAAATTATGTCATGATCATCCGCTGTTCGTTTAATTACTGAAACATCAGCGAACTGAAAGGACTTTTAATGTAATGCCATCTAAATGGCGAAATAAAAGAAATATATTCTTCGTAGAACTAATGAAAAAATGAACTTTTCAGATACTTCAACTTGAAAGATAATTGTCTAGAATTTTCTAAAATTCCAAAAGATGATACCCAATTGCTAAAAAGCCAGAAAAGGTATAATTTTAAAAATAAAAATATTTTACTAAATTAAAAAAGGTAGTTTTCATTTTTTTATATTGGTCTATATATGAATGAAATTAAAAATTGTGCTTATGTATATTTTTATTTGTCCCTTATTTAAACTTCTGAGAGTTTGCAACCCGCCTTTTGATTACAAATAATACTAGGTCAGTCTGAAGACTAGACAAAATTCTTAACAAGGTTTTGAAACTGTGAAAAATATCTACTAACTCTTTTATAATTTACTTTCAAATTTGTTTGAATCATGATAATTTATATAATTGTTAGATTTATACAAAAAGGTGCAAATAAAAATTAAGTGTACAAAATATTATGTACAACAAATACAAAGTCAAATGTAACAAAATTAGTTGAAGTGCAAACTTAACTTAAAGTAAATAAAAATTGAAAATTAATATTTTTGAGGAACAGGTAAAGCCAGGTGACAGATGAAAAGATAAGTATGAATATGATAATTTCCGATCAATTGGAAGTCCATCGGCGGTTATTTAAGAAATACAAATTAATTAATTAATTAATTCAAATGTATTAATCGTTACTAATAGAAAATTGGCAGATCAGCCGAAGATAAAAATAGTAGAAGTGATTAAACGAAAGACAACATTTAGAGAGTTATGTGAAATCTTTTATTTGTTAACGATTTTGTAAAAATGTTAATCTTATTGTACTGAGTTTATCATTCTGATCAAGAGTACAAGGAGTTGGATAATAAGCTCTTTCCTACCGAATACTAATAATAACACAATATAACTATTAATATGTAAAATTAAGGAATTATATTCAATTTAATTTGGCCTAATGGAAAATTTTATTTAATCAATAATAAATAAATATTCTAATAAATAATCGATAACTAATAAATAAATAACAAAATCGAACAGATTTCAAAAGTCAGTTAAATAAATTTTTGTTTGATTGTTTCAAATACATATTTAATACAAAATAAAGTAATTAGCAATTAATTATAATTTCTAAGTTGTTATTCAACTTCAATATCAATTATCCAGTAATTTCAAACAGTCCTAGATACACTTACATGAATGAATTGAAATTTATAATTTGTTTAAATTGCAATTAGAATTTTAATAATATTTAATAAATTGAGACAGTTTACTATTTAGAATCAACAAATTTTATTATTTATGATTTAATTCCTTTTAGAATTTTGTTTATATTGTTTATTTTATTTTCTCATTATAAACAAGTTTATTAATTGTACAAAAACAAAAATAATGATAATAATATTTTCGACAAAACTTATCACGAATTTATATTTACATTTTCACTCATATTATTTTATGTCAGTTAAAGAAGAATGTGATTATATTTATTTAAAAAAAGCTCAATTAATCGCAACGCAAAGAATTTTATGATATTTAATAATAAATGAGAAAATTAGAAATTATTCTAAATTATCAATAAACAAAAAATGTAGAATTCAATAAATAATTAATAAAATTAAACAAAAAAATCATTTAGTAATAAATTCGTCATAGAAAGATTTTCTCTTAAATATGCATGACGAGTTAACTCGCCATGGACTTTAAATAACTAATCTTCAAGGGGGTGGATGAAATCCCACTCTCTATAGTATAGAGTCTATACTACTACAGCTGAAAACTCATATTACGCTCGTACTCAAAGTATACACTACAGATTAGTAATTTATTATAGTCCTCATAGGTAAATCGCTCAGTAAATTATAGAATTCAATTATATCATTATTATTATTATTAATATTATTATTATTATTATTATTATTATTATTATTATTATTATTATTATTATTATTATTATTATTATTATTATTATTTTGAGGTGTTTTCGGCCGAGTTAAATATTTCGGATAATTTATCGAATAGTTTTAAATGAACTAAAGTCAAAATGATTAAAATTAAAAATAAGTTAAGAAAATAATTATTCTATTTAAATTTTAAACATTAAATTCTGTGGATAAATATTTTAAAGTGAATTGTTAGAAATTCTTTTTTATTTAAATTTTATTATTGAAGCGTTCAAACTTATTTTTAATTGTAAATTATAAATTTAAATAAATAAATTAATTCGATTTGAATTTTATTATTGAATTATTCTGATAAATTGTTTTGAGGTTGTTTGATTCAATGCCGAAAAGTTTGTTTAAATATTAAACAATATTGTGATAATTCATACAATTTTGAATATGAGTTCAATTACAGAAAATGTTTTCAAAACAACTTAGAAGATGTTCTAGTAACATCTAACAATTATTTTTATTATTTTTTTAAATTAAAATGACAACAATTTGAACAGTAGTACTAGTTTTAATTTTAAATATATGATTTTTACATAACAATTCTATACACCTGTTTTGGTGGTTATCTTTTTAATGCCATCTTTTTTATAGTAAACCAAATTGACGAGAAATTATTTATGTTTTCGAAACATTAGTTGTTATTATTAAATTCTTGACTTTCAGAGAATTGGATTAATACTAAAGAATTTTGACAAAGCATATTTTCTAATACCTTGTCTCTGGCAAGATATCAAAGACCTAATTTGTAAATAGTCGCACTAACAAATGAATGACATCCCAATTTGTAAATTTCAACAGTTCATTATTCCATGATTGGAAGTATTTTTCTTGCTTGAGATTTATATTTTTGGTATTTAAAATAAATATAGGAAATCCATTAAAATATTCAGCTAAAAAATTGCCAACCATTTAATTACTCAATAAATTTAACTATTTTTGCATAATTAATATGCTTATTATATAAATATTAACTCTTTCAAATTTTAATTTTCAATGTTAGCAAAATTTTATAAATAATTGGTGAAAATGAAAACATCAAAAAATCACCTGGGATGATTAGCCGATGGTAAAATGAGATAATCAAACATTATGAAACTCGCAACATTATCTCAAATTCTAATTATTCATTTAATTATTAATTAATTAATTTTATTTGACCTGAGCGAATAATTGACAAGGACTACTATATAGTTGAAAATTAAATATATTATTCGCAGCAAAAGGCTTAAATTATCATTTAATTGTTTAAAAATTTAATTAATGCAGCTACCAAGAAATCATCAGTTTTTATTATAATTTTTATTTTCATTATTATTATTATTATTATTATTATTATTATTATTATTATTATTATTATTATTATTATTATTACTTTTACTTTATATATAATAATTATAATAATAAATAGGTTTTAGGACGTCAATTTTTGATAACTATAAAACCAACGTTGGACACAAACAATTTATGGACAGAAGAATTAGAAAAAGCCTGGACACTAATTGTAATATTTATTTGTCAAAAAATGACAGAAGGAATTCGCACGAATAAGCAGTTAAATAATTGATCACATTCTCAGATCAAAATTGTTTAAAACAGATTTATTTATGACTATGGAAATTTATTTTTTGGAAATCTTTTGTGGTTTTATGGTTTTTCTTTTTTTTTTAAATAAATAAAGTAAGTGTATTCCACAAAAAACGGACTGAAAATTGATTATTGTTTAAATTTTCATTTTTATACTCATGTATAAATTGTATTTCTACTTGCCACTATATCTTATAGATTTACTCACATTTTCACATTATTGGAATGTGCAAAATTATTATTTCTTATCGATTTTTCATGATTCTTCTCTAATAAATATTCGTCAGGTAGTTTTTATTTTCTGTAATTCAAATAAAATTCGAAACATTGAAACAATTATAATATTCATCTTTTTTAATTCAATATTTTTCAAAATGTTTGTAAGACAATATATCAATATAAGGTACATGATATTTCGGCACAGCCTTTATCAAGCGTTCATTTCAGAATATTTTTCAAAAACAAATTAGAGAATCTCTAAAAGTGATTTTTTCATACGATTTGGATACTGATTGAATATTGTGTAAGAAAGGTTTTGGTCAACCTAATATATAAAGTGATTATTCCAGTTCCTTATAAAATGTTTCAGAATGTTATAATAAAATTCTAAGAAAATGGTTATTATTGTATGATATTCCAAGAGATGGTGATTATAAGTATATAAATCATAGAAAAGATTGTTATAAGTTTCTTATCAATACATTTTTCGTAATGAAAAATTAACATTTCTCAAAAAACTTTCAGTTTATTGTAATAAATTATATATCTTTTACTAATTTAACAATTTTTAAGAATTATATAGGCCATTCCTATTTTTCTTCCAATAGTTGTCTCTCCTTTGTCAAATTGTCATTTATTTACCATATATAGTATGATGACGATGTAATAGAAATGGATTTCCATGCGTTATTTCACGAAAGTGATGATGAAGAGCAAGACTTTGAAGCCATTTAATGAATTTTCTTCGGTTGTAAAATTTAAAAACTAAACGCTATCATAAATTGTATAATAAATTATTTTTAGATTTGAGATTATATTACATTACGAATTTTCTTTGCAGGTTATGATTTCGTTATCCTTTATGACGCTCGTTACTAAACATCGACAGTAAATATATTCTTTAAAAAAATTTTGAGGTCTGTAAATTAAAATAAATTTAAATGAAATTTAGGTTGAAAATTTAAATAAAAAGTAAGTGAAAGAAAAAGACAAATAAAAGCTTGATCATGCACAGAATTGATAGTAAAGGAAAGTATGGTGGAAGCAGTATAAGGAAATGGCAAAAGCAGTTGCGCAAAGCAAGAATCCGGAAATTCGAGAAAAATCAATAAATTTTAAAATCATCGAAATCGAATTGGGAAAACGGGACAGGTATAGATTAGCTAATGGTCAACAAGATGATCATTAGGGATTTATCAGAAAATGGTTAGAAAGGGTCGAAAAGCATTCAAATGTGTTAAAACAGAAAACTTTAATTAATTAATTAATTGGCAAAAGAAAAGCCGAACTAATAGGAAACCCGAGTCAATGGAGAACCCGAGAGATGAAGGAAACCCGAGGTGGATAAACAAAGACAAAAGTAATTAGAAGGAAGATTTTTGAGCCCATTATCGTGACACAATGATTAATGGGAAAAGACCAAGGAGAAGATAGGGCGTGCAGAAAGGCCGGATGGGCTATTAATTATCTTTATTCGTTGGACCATTATGGGTGACAGTCGAAGCAGATATGTGGAGTTGAATATCAAGTGAGAGATTGGCTCGGCAATAACCATTTATCATCCCGATTTCGAAGAGTATATAAAGAATGAGAAAATCAGAGCAAATCGGCATTTTGCCTCAGTTAGCGTAAGAAGAAACGAGAATAGGCGAAAGGTAAAAACGAATTAAAGAGATTAGGGAAAAAAGATATAGAATAGGAATACGAAAAGGTGAAAAAGGATCAAATCAAATAGAAAAAGGAAAACAGTTAGTCAAGAGAACCGAAGGAAATAAAAGGTGAATATTATCTTTTGTCAAAGCATCATACACCGAGCGGAGAATCGATCAAACTTGAACTTTGATTATTGATTGTTTATTATTGTGATAAAAGAATATATTTTTGTGATTCAAATATACGTTGGGTAGTTTATTGTATTGATTAAAAAGGCACGAGGAATCAGAGGATACCGACTTAAATTACCTAAAACCCAACGAAAACCATAAACAACTTTAAAAATTGATTTTTTAGGATTGTAGTCAACATAAAACCAAAGTTTTCGTCTAATTGAAATTCAATCTAACTTGCATTTTAAGTGTCAGCTTAAAGACATGATAAACACAATATTTACGTTAGGCGTGAATGGGCTTATACGCGATGACATACTGTACTTTTATCGCTCAAATCATTTCCCAGAAGAAAGGTTTGAAGACAAAATTTAGTTATTTGAAGTATTTTTCAGGCATTGTCAGTATCGTTCTAAAATTATAATTATAGCTGATGTGTTTTCATAACTTAAGAGTTTACTTGATTATAACTAGATTATAACTAGATTATATCATATAAGGCTTCGTAGTTTTATTTTTATATTTTGTTTTCCTTGTCATATTATGGTGTTTTATTCATTTTTTACTCTTAGTAACTTATATCCAAACGACTCTCATGTCAATACATATCAATTAATGCTTATTGCACCCATCTTCAAAGCTTTCATATATTCTATCGGCTTTAAGCCGAGAAAAAAGAGTTTCAGTATATAAAGTTACTCTTTCTTTAATTTAATTTAACATTAACTTTAGCTTTGCATTCATAAGTACCTTTTAAAAAATTAACAAGACGTCCAAATCTCCGTTTAGTCATTATTATCAATCTTCTGACAATTAACAAAAATGTCAATTTATACAATAAATTTATTTTAGAAAATATTTATTATTTTGAATTGTAGAAATATTCATATATATATATATATATATATATATATATATATATATATATATATATATATATATATATATATATATATTCATATACAATTACATAAATAGGTAAAATTTTATTTTATTGTCTTTTTGACATAAAACTTTCCTAGACAGTAATTATAACTTGCATGCTAAATTATTTAGGAATTCACAAATAATGAAAATATAAATGTCACAATAACAAAAATAAAATTAAAAATAACTGGCTAATTTATCTAAAAACAAAATAAGAGTGAAAAGTGCTTAAAGTTATTTATTTTCTAAATTAAAATAAATTTTGAGAAGTGAAATTTTCCGAAACGTCATCCGTAAAATCAGATGAAAAATTTGATTTATGTTTTCAACGCATGAAAAAGTAAGTTTTATTCTAGTTAAAATATTTAATTTTTATCAAAAGTTTTCGTGAAAAGATATTATGATAATCAAAAAATAAATAAATATTTATTAATTAGTGCTTGATTAATTAATTTTATTGTCTCCACATTTTCTTTGACTCCAAAACATTTATTAAATTTTTTGCTTTTTGTATAGTTTAAAATGAAAAATATAAGCGTTTAAAACTATTATTTAAATTGCTTAAGAAAAATATTTATTATATTTCTCGTTACGTAAGGTAGGTTGTAGTTTAAATAATACTCATTTAAACAATTATTAATGAATTAATGAGTTGTAAGGTTTTTAAAAATGTTATTTATTCACAAATTTTTTCCTGTCTTTCATTGAAATTTAATTTTGTCAGTCTTATCCTGCCTCTTTAATTTTCTCAATCTGCATAATGGATTGTAGGTGGCAATCATAGTGGTTCAATTTAGCCCACAACATATTTCTGATCTCCTATTTCCAACTGTATAGGTATCAATTATAGTTTTTTTCTGTTAGAATATTTCGTTTTTCTTTTAGTTAGGCTCATTATGAATAATGTTATTATATTATAAATATTATAAATATTAAATAAATTCATATAAATCTTTTGATAATGTAATAAAAATATAATAAAAGATATTTTGAAAGAAATTTGAAACTGTCAATAAAAATGTAAACATTGTCCTCTTCAGTTTGAGATAAAGGAAGAATCCATGAGATCCATGTACAGTAATGGCAACTTGTTTCTAGTTAAGTGTGGTCACATAATTGCTCAGGAGATACAGTTCTGTTTGAGATCTTGTTGTTTTCACAACAGGTGATATAAATTATAATACAATATATTTAAAGAATTCTTTTTAAATTCCTACATACCTATTTATCTTATAAGAACTTTTTTCGATTTTCACCTCTGATTTCTTTTCAATTAATATTGTATCTATCTGGCTAGTAGCAATCTCATTAATATCCAGGTATGGAATTATGAATTGAACTACAATAATTCTATGTTTTGTATATAATGATTGTAAATTAATGGAAAATGTGTAAATTTACTTAGTAGATTGAACTGAATTCATAATTTGTCTTCTGAATTAATCTGGTATTAGTACTGCCTGAAAAATAAAAAGGTAGCTATGAACATCAGTAACTTCTCAATCATTTATTTACTCATAAATATTATTCAATTGTTCACATATTAAGAAGTCATAATTTTTATTTCATATATAGTTACAACAAAAATTGGAGGCTAGGTAGATCCTCCCTATTTACTATAAAGATTAAAGTCTTAAAAACAGATTAAAAAATACGAATATAATGAAAGTTTATTAAAAATAGGGACTCATTCATTTATATCTTACTGTTGTCATTTTATTTAGTTTTACTTATTGTAATAAAATTTTAAAGTTTATCAAAATTTTTATTATTATAGTTATTATAACTACTTTCATAATTTTGCACATAAACAATCAAAGCAACAAATAAATACTCATCCCCTGCTGTCACAACACATTTGCTTTAAACGTAACTCTGTCAGGCACTGACAATTCTATTTCCACATGCCCATTTTACACCTAACAAACGCATACTCTTGTTTGCATGAATTAATGACATCTATAATATTTTAAAAATTAATAAACTGATATTATAAAAACACAAAACTTACCAATGTGTAAAATTTTAATGTTAACATTTAATATAAAAATTGAGAAAGTGATGAGAAAACTTTAACATTCAAACACAAAACAGAATATAAAATACATGTAAACCAGTGATTTCTCTATTTACTGACATAATACTACCTTATAATATAAAGACATATATATCTACATAAATTATAGAATTTTAATTTGGTTCGTTTTAATTTGAAATTAATTAATAAATGTATACAACTTACTGTGTTTTTTAAAGTTTTTTACACTACGCTTCACTACAGTGAGAAATTTAAATCTTTCAAAGTGAGGAGCATTCTATACCATCTGTCATAAAGACATTTGAAGTTGATGAATTTGCAAAAAAATAACTATCATGTAAGCAGCGGTCTACCCAAAATCGAAAATCATGGCAAGTGGTCCACGAGACAAAAAGGCTTGAGAACAAAAGTTACATCGATTTGTAGAAATAATTCATTGAATAATAACATTTAAAATTTTAATTTTTGAAGAAATAATTATAGATAAAAATTTTAAATTTAGTTCCAAAAATTCCACTGGACCTAATAATGAGAAAGAGCATTATATGGCGGAGAAGAATTATTATTATAATATATATTATTATAAATACCAAAAAGTTCATTTAAAAAGTCATTAGAAAAATCTAAAATATTATTTTTTAAATATTCACCAAGTCACTAAAAGGTGCTCATGTTGATAGTGTTTTGGGATACAAATGACATTATTCAGGCTGATTTTGCAGAAATAAGTGTTTAAATTAACAGATTTTACTATTTCAAACTTGCGCAAGAAACAGGGATGTTCCGAAAGAAAGTAGGATGTATGGACTCTATTACTTCAGTTTCAATCGGCACAATTGATATTTGTAAATTAGAGTGCTCCTTTATCCTCTCAACAGTCTGGATTTGGTTCAATTAGATTTCTAATTGTTTAATCACCTCAAGAAATTCCTGTGGGGCTAGCAGTTGGCCACGAAAGATTATTCGGAAGATGTAGTAACGCAGTTTATGTGCGAAGTCTCAAAATCTTTTCAAATTGGCCTTTAAAACCTGGTTTTACTTTGGACAAAATGTGCCAATGCAAATAGAAATTAATTTGAGAAATAAACCCTAAATAACTTGCTTATTGTGAATACGAAATAGATTTGCGTTCATTTATTATTTCTATACGAGCCTGACTACTTATTGGGCGGACCATTTATTTTCTAAATTTAGATTAATATGGTAAGATTTTTATTTAATAGGTCATACGTCAATCGATATGACTGCTAAAATGAAGAAATGTTATATAAATCTTAAAATAGAAATTACTTCAGTTTTTGCGAAGTCAAATCTGTGTGTGAGTCTAAATTAGGATGTAAATAAAGAGTCCAAAATAATATATTATGGTAATAGTGTACCTTGATATTTAAATATTTTCGGATATTTAAATATTTTTTGACACATTTTTCTAGTTGTTGTTTAAATGAAGTGATTTATTCAATTTTTAGTAATTGCAAAAGAATGGTTTTTTTTCATCAACTTAAAAAGTCAAAGAAGTCTTTGATTTCTTCCCACATTGAATTTTATATTCTCAAGAATTTTTGATCGAATTGTTGTGTCAATTAGAAAATCACACAATTGTCATAGGTTTTGTTTGGCTCAATTTATTTGCACAGGATTTTAAGTTTACATAAAGAAAGCCTATGAATTTTTCTCCGATTAAAAGTCTAAATGTGTTTCGATAAAAAAGCATAAAAATATATTCTTCGTTAAAAAGCCTAAAATTTATTTTCCAATAAAAAACACTTCGGTTACGCTATACCGAAAGTGATTTTTAGGTTCATTATAAAGTCAGGCTTTAATGTACAGATAAGTGTGGTCTCAGGACTTTTATAGTCGATTTGAACAGGCTTTTATAGCCTAAGACTAAATCTTTGATTAAAAAACCTGAATTTAAATTCCAAATAACAAAGACAAGTGTATCCAATTATAATATTGAATATTGGTCACTAAATGTATGAATAAGGAAATTAAAATATAAGTAAATTTTTTTAAATAAGAATTTTTGGTCTCAAAAAATATTTAAAAAATCATGGTGAAAAAACATTTAATAAGATTTCAACGGAGAAATTTTTAAAATTGAAAGATTTTGAATAAAGCATGAATAATGTACAAAGTCTAAATATCCAATAAAGTTGCTTTGATTGGTATAACAATTTAATAATTTACAATAAAGCATGGTGAGTTTGAATGGTGTACGATTAATTTGAATAGGTAATAAAGAAAATTAAAAGTTAAAATCAGTTGGGAGCTTTTTTATTGAAATTTTAAAATTAGACACCTATTTTTCTAATATAATCCTTATTGCGCTTCCTAATATTAATCAATGCCTTCGTTTTATAATATTCACAACCTGGAAGTCTCTTCAATGTATGTGACATTACATTCATTACATGTAAATTGATAAACGAGATCAATGAATTATAAATTTTGTAGCTTTTCACTTTTTTTAAATAATTTAATTAAGATTTTAATTTTAGAATAATTTAACAGGTCTTTAATTTAAATTGTAAATATTTTTTTAACACCTTGAATAAAGATGAATGTAATTGATTTAATTCTAATAAAACCTTTAATATTCAAATGAATTGTTAAAGAAGTGTTACTCGTGGTTAAATAATTAATAAACCTTTAGTGATTGATTGAACATAAATTAGCAGTAATTATATGATTCTCAAATAAATGTAAAAATAATTCATTTTTATATTAAAATAAAGAAATATATTGTAAAAAAAAATAAATATTTAAATTATTCAAAACAAGGGCAATAAATATCAATAAAGCTTAAATTTCTTTTTAAAGACTTTCATTTAAGTTTGTAATTAATTGAAATAATAATTTAAATCTAATTAAATCAGTTAAATAAATATTCTTGAATTGAAAAGAATATATTAATGTGAATATTTTTTTCGTTGATGTGAATTAATATTAATGAAAATAATTTCTTATTTGTAAATTTACATGTATACTCAATATTTAATGTGTTCAACAAATGTACTAATACTGACTAATAATTAAATATTAAAATTGAAAATAAATATTAAAATTAAAATTATAAATAAATCACTTCATTTAAACTAAAATTAAAATAGACCCTGTATATTGCCCAGTAAAAGACATAATGAAATGAGAGTCGACTAACTAATGAGATTGTCGGAAACAAACAGTGTTTTATGATGAAAAAAGATATATTTGATAAGCAAGATAAACAGATCTCTTTCCAGTAAAAGAATCCGCATAACTGTATCAAACGAGAAAATGTCAACCAAATAAATTCCTCATATAGTCGGTACTGAAAGATTATTTGCTATAAATTGAATAAACAACTTGGAGTGATTTCTTTTCAATAATCAAGAATCATTAGTAAAATATTATTATTTTAAACAAAATAATGCATCTATTCAAATTGCAATTCGTTACTTTGATGAAACAATATTTTCAAATAAATCATATTTTTCTCCCAATTTAATCATTTAAAAATTTGTTTTNTTGATGAAACAATATTTTCAAATAAATCATATTTTTCTCCCAATTTAATCATTTAAAAATTTGTTTTGAAATGTCTGTCGTATTTCACTTATGATCTCTTATAATAACAAAATAGATCAAAATTATATAGTCAAACTTATAGTCTATATCAGTGATCGACAATGTTTCTGATGTGAAAATCACTTTTTTTAAATATCTATTAATCAAAAAGGAAAGTGAGCGCAAAAATTAAATCCAAATGAGTGGTTTAAAAATATATTTTTATTATTATTTTATTTTATTTAAAATTAATTTTATTTAAACAAATCAAAAACGTGTTGGGCAAAACTAACTTTAGGAGAAATCAAGCGTGAATTGTGACTGAAAGACGTCAAAAATGACATGCAGACAGCAATAAGTTGATTTAAAGTAAAATACCAGGGAAAACATCAAGTAAAACGGAAAAAATGTTATAAAATTTAAAATAATTATAAATATAAATTATAGAAAAATAAGCTTCTTAAATGCTAAAAAATTAATAAAATATAAAATTTTAGTAATAAATTAAATATAAAATAATCGGACATTGCCATTAAAAATGATAAAAATCAATTCAAAAAATAAATTGGTTTCAAAGAAAATATTTAATATTAGGATATTAATACTAATTATGTGAAAAGTATGTTGAGTTTGAGTACGATGGAATATATTGATAAAAATAAAAGGCAGAATATTAAAGACTTTTTTGTATTAAAAAATTTAGCTAAGAAAGACATTAATATATGCTAGTTTGACAAGGGAAATGGTGTATATGTGAATAAGCTTAATGATGTTTTGAATGCTCTATAGTTTTCTATGCTTCTAGGACATTTACCCCCCGGACAATTCCCCCCGGACGATTACCCCCGGACAATTACCCCCGGACAAAAAACCCCCCAGGACAATAACCCCCAGGACAATAACCCCGGATAATAACCGCTTCTAGGACATTTACCCCGGACATTTAAATAAATAAAATACTCATAACATACTGTTAGGTTCGATGGGTATGTATTCGAACTAACACCAAAAATGTTCTATCTGACTCCAAGTAAATAATTTACGCGTGTTGGTAAATAAATAAATAAGAGATATGTTTTAAATATTTATTTAACAATAAAGTTAGTTACACGGTTTAAATGTGTATATATATAGATACAACACGCTGCTTTCTCTAAGTACAGAAAACGGTTATTCAACCGCCCTAAAGAGTGTTACTATAGGATCAAGCTGGCCCTAAATGCAGCCCACAGCCCGATATAGGTGTAAGGAAAAGAAACAGGGGTAGATCACCAAATTTTACGCGAGTAGAGTCAACCCAGAAATTGGTTAACTCCTTTTCAAATAAATACTAATATTAAATACTAATATATTTTATCTAACACGGTTATTTCGTCTCATTTATTGGGAGTCACCGACCCTCATCCCTTAATTAAGCACGGGGGGTTATTGTCCTGGGGGGTTTTTTGTCGGGGGGTAATTGTCCGGGGGTAATCGTCCGGGGGGAATTGTCCGGGGGGTAATTGTCCTGTTACCGTTTTCTATAGTTATTATATCTTACCTGATGATGACAGAAAAAGGTTGAAATATATTGTGAAACGAATGTTTGAGTGGTGCTTTATTATATTTTTTATAATCGTTCAGAATATAATAATAAATTTGTAAAAATTAATTTGGGCGTATTTTTGTATATTTTTTAATTTATATAATATTTCAATATATTTTACCATATTATTTAAAACTGCTAGAATGGTTATTGTCTCATTTGAAAAGATTTTAATTTTAAGTTATGAAAATATTTTCATACACATTTTACAATAAATATTATGACAATTTAATTTAATTATAAATAATAATTATTATTAAATTATAATTATCCAATAACAATAGATGAATGAATATTTATCAAAAACTTTTTAATCGAATGTTATTTTAGGCCTTTTTTGAATTCAAGTATAAAAAATATAAAATGAATTTATTTTTATTATTTATTTTATTACCTTAATCCAAATAAAGAACTATTTAAACAAAAAATATATCAAATTTAGTTGAAAAATGTAATCGTGACTGTAAAAATAAAATTCTAAATAAACGTGATGTGTTTTCATGTATTTTTTCAATGCATTCAATTTGCATATTTTTGCAGAATTCAGTTGAACTGCTATTTCCATCACTATATTACAGAATAAATAGTTGACGAAATGTCATTATTTCACACATGAAAAGAGAACAACATTATGACTAATCAGCACATTTAATTGTATTTTAATTGTACATCACTTGGGTTCCAATTTTACTAAATATTGCTTGATATTTGGAATCGAATAATTCATTTTTGGCGCATAATAAGTGAAGAATCCAAAAGGAATGTCTCAATAGTATTATTTGATGCCTTTCAGACCATCAGTGTCATGTTTAAAATATAAATTCTTCAGAAGGTAACGTATTCAATTCAGAGTACACTTACGTCATATGTAGTTCTAATGTTTGTTACTTCAATCGACATAGGAAAGTCAAGCAAGCATTAAAGTCATTAAAACACTAACATAATAAAACAATTAAAATAAAAGAAATTTAAATTGAAAATAAGATATAATGAAAAAAATAACAGATTAATATTAATACAAAATACACTAATTCGTTTTAAACATTCAGTTTGATAAATCAAAATGTAATGATATATTAATTAAGTCTTTTATTTTGAAATTGAGGCTAATAAATATATTTATTAAAAAATAAAAGATTAAATAAATGGGTGAATTATAACGTTTTTATTTCAAAGATTCATATTAAGTAAAACGAAACTTTATGGCTGGCTGAGATTATCTATTTTTTATTAGTATAATTTATTAGTAATGGAAGATCACCTAATTGATAATGTGAGATGTAAAATTTTAAAATATTAAATTTCAAAAATATTTAAAAAAGATAAAAATATTATAAATTTAAAATAAAAATTAATGGAAAATAATTTAAAATCATAAAAAATGAATTTAGAAATCTATTTAATTTTTTCATAAATAATAAAATATAGTTTAATATTTAAAATAATAATAATAATTAATATTAATAATTAATAATTAAACAAAATCAAGTATAAATAGTTGAGATAAATATTATGTTATGCAAATTTTTTAATTATTATTTAATGTTTTAAATACAAGGTATTTAGAAAGAAACAGTAATTTTAATCGATACCCGACTGGCTGTTGCAGCTCCGTTTTCATTTTCATCTTTTTGTTTCAGAACCCTAATCATTTCAAGATTTTTGATTAACAACACTATGACTATAATTAATGTTCGTTATAAAGTTTTAACTAAAAAGCTCTTTTTATTGAAGTTGGTAAATGGGCTAGATGGCGTTGAGCATTTTGTCCTAAGAAATTAATATCTAGTCAAAATTTTAATAAAGTCAGTATTGTGTAACCGGTTTTAATAGGTTTCCCAACTCTCCCGTTTTTGCCGGGAGTCTCCAGGAATCGGCTTTTGTCTTCCGTCTCCCGGTTAACTATGACCCGGGAAATTTTTACTCACAGCCACCGGAAGTTTCAGTTGTTTGTTCGCGGTGAGCGATTTTATGATTTTCTTCTGTCAGGTTTTTTTCACTTTTAAAATGTAAAAAATGTAATATGTAAAAATAATTGTTTTGTTTAAATCTTTATGGTATTAGTCATCATATAGTTAAAATAACTAACATGTGTAAACCAAAATAGTGAAAAAACACATGTTATATTATTTCTTAAGCGTTATTCTGTTCGAAATTTTATGATCTCCCGGGTTCGAGGTAGGCAACCCTAGGTTTTAAAAACACTTTATTTTGGTGACTGAAATAATTTAGCCTTTGTAATAATTTATTATATGGCATTTTGCAAAAACTCAAGAAAAATGACTTGGAAAATATTCTTCAAAGTGGTTTCTTAATTATGGTTAAAGAAATTAAAAATTAAATTATTTCAAAGGATAGATTATTTCTACACCTCCTTTATTTAAATGAATTAATTTCACAATCATTTCATCTTAAAATGAAAATATTCATGCGAAAAAGAGAAAACGTTTCGTATTGTCACAAGGAATATAGAAATAGCTTCTAAAGTAAAGCACATTTTTCAGTTTTATCACAATACTTTGATATTTGCTTTAACTTACTTGTTTTAAAGGATGTTGAGTTTCTAAAACCTTCTGAAAGGTTAAAACTTTAATCTGGCTTCACGATTTTTTATAATTAATAATAAAAGACTCAATATAGAGCCAAATTTGACATCCTCGAAATTTCTGATTTCCATATTTTCAAATTGTGTTTCAAAGTGCAAAATAGATGATAATCTGATGGAGCTATGTAAAGGTGAATACTTAAAATGTGGTAAGACTTTCTAGTCCAGCTGCATGATTTTCTCCTTAGCCGTTCTAGACATTTTGGGTCTTGTATTGTTGTTATATGGATTAAATTAATATTTAATTCATATATTATACTTAAATAAACACGGTAAAGATTTTATTAATAACCATTATATAGTTATTCATCCGTTGTGAATGTAGGTAACCTGATGATGATAGTGATGCTATCGAAATATATAGTGAAAAAGATGTACGAATGGCGATCATATATTATAATTTAAAAGATTTTTTTCTGGAGAATTAAATTAACATAATTTTAAATTGTTACAATAATACTTATTTTTTGGAATATATATTTTAGTACTATTTCTTATTTTATAATTTTATATAAATATAACATGGTCGTCGTGAGCAGTATAACGTGTTGATTTTTGGAAAAACGATGGAAGAGCATAATGAATGACTTGATAAAGTGTTAGGTCGCATCAGAGAATCTGACCTTAAATTATCTCTCCATAAGTATATATTTTTAATGACAGAGGTTAACTATCTAGGGCATATTTTAAATAAGGAAGGTGCTTAAAATAGACACAGAAAAAAAAGATCTCCATAAATTTACATTCATCTCTTAGCAAAACAAAAATTGCATGAAATTTTCTAAATAAATTTCGTCAACTTACATGTCAGGTTCTAAAATCCAGATTTTTTTTAAATTACAGATTTTAAAATAATTCATTATTTTGGGTTCTTTTTCTAATAAAAATAATGTTTAAAAATTTATTAAAACAATCGCTAAATAATGGCATCGATTTAAATCTAACGAAAAACACCAAATCCAATATATATATTTTTACTACAATATATTTCGACAGAATCACTGTCATTTTCGGGCAGAATTGAAATCAAACTAAATCAATATAAATTGTTCTTTTTTAAACAAACTAATTAACTAATTCATTAATTTTTTTAAATTAATTTCGCTAAAAATTTACAAAATTCTGTTTTTTATATTCAAACTTTAAAAATTATAAAACTTTTAAAATTTCTAAAACTTTTAAAACTCACAAAAGTTGAAATCAAACAAGATTCTAATAAATTTTCCACAAAATTGTGTTTACTAATATTAATCAATTGCTTCAGTTAATAATTGATTACTTTAAGGTACTCCATGCATACTATATTATTTTAGTGGATAGATGCAAATAATGGTGAACAATTAAGAGTCAGTCCAAAATATTAAATTTCTATTTTTTTTGTTTATTAAAAATACATTTAAATGTTAAATAAAATTATTTTTCTTTTTCTTCGTCTTTGATATGCTCCGTTCATTTTAATTTAGTTCTCGTCAATTAAATCTAACTATTACATAAATAGAATAGAAAGTAATATTAAACATGAAAAAAAAGCATCTGAATTTCCAATAGACGTAAATCCAAAATATAAATAACTTTCAACCAACTTTGGTCTGTTCATCTGACTCTTGTTATCTATGATTAGATTTCGAAGAAACCACTTTTTGTATACCCCTTTTCAATAGTAGATCTATTAATCAAATTATATTGTCTTTCTTTTGTCAAAGTAATGTCTTTAACCAAAAATCCATTGATAGTTTTAGAATAATATTTAAATTTGTAATAAGAAAAACAGTTTTGTCACAATGTCATTTTTTATGCAAATTTAAACAATCTATATTTCCTAAAATACAAAAGCCTAATGTTATGTGAATCATTTACAAATAGTTTTGATTCAAACACGATTAAATGGTAATGATTCAAACAATACAACTTACTTATGAAATAGATAATATGTTGAATGCTTAACACGTATTTCAAAACACGTATTTTGAAGCTGTCGGGCAGATTTCATGATACTTGGCCTTTCGAGGTTTTCAAAGAACACCTATTTACTATCATTGGAACACCAATGTTCCGCTGAACATAGCTTGGGAAACTCTGACGTAACGAATGCTTACTATTTGAAAATGCGCTGAATATTTAAAATAATTATATAACTGTCTATTTGTATACAATTATATTTAAAGACGTATTGTTTGACAGTTTTATAATTTCTTTTACATATTGCTTTTGCACTATATGCTATTTTATAATCATGCAGATATGACTCTGAATATTACGCCAAATCAGGTAAATGTAAGGCATTCAGCAAAGAGCATTTAGATTGGCTGACGGAAAGTATGACTCATTCAATGCGTTATGAGTTGGCGAACATTTAAGCATTAGTCATAGGTGTATATGTCTTTAAAATATAACAAAGACAATAAATCATTAAAACCTTTTATTTTCGCTAAGTTTTGTCCCGGACAAAAAAAAGTTTTTTTAATGAAGTAATTTTCTAATTTTTATTTTATGTTTGTTTTCTTTGTGAAAATCAAATAATAATATCCTCAGTTACACCATGCATCGATGCTGGTTTTGTTAATATTATTTATTATGAAAATAATGAAATACAAGTAAAATGAAGAGAGGTATATAATATCATATATTACGTTGCTGAATTTTTGAAACATTATTTGCAGTATAAAAATTCCATGAAAAATATAAAAATATACTTAAAAATATTAGGCGAAAAATGTTTAGCTTAATATTTTTACATCAGCAGAGGCGCCGTGCCTACTAATGAAAATAATTTTACACTATTTTATGTACTGTCAGATAATGGCGGATAAAGTTATAGTATTTATTTTATCAACCTGCTGTTATAATTATTATTCACTAAGTCCAACTAAAACAACTTAAACATCATTTGTCATAAAACTAAAAATAATTTATTTATTCAAATATACATATATATTAATAATAAAATATGTTTTCCATTATTTTTGCCAATTTTAGTCATCTCCACAGTCAATAAAATATATCATTGAAATGTGATTAATTTTGAACAAACAATGATAAAATAACGATAATAAATTAGCAAATTAATGAAATTCTCTAGCTGCATTAATAAAACTCAATCTTTCCAATTAGTGTAGATTTTGATTTATTTAACAATTATATAGATAAAAACAAAAAATATATATAATGTCAATTTGATGAGAAAATTATAAATAATAGTAACAAATTATAACAAATATATTTAGATAGAAACCCTGCCATTTTCAGGTTAATAAGTTTTAGAAAAGAAATGTAGTGTGACTTGAGTTAAAAATAAAATAACAAATAAAAAAAAGTTAAAAAATGCTTTTCGCGAGAATATTTTGAACATATATTTTAGAAACTGAAAATATCACAATAAATGTTTCAGAAAAGACTCTTTTCTGTGATTTATAATAATAATTATAATTATTATTATTATCATTTTATTATTATTATTATTATTATTATTATTATTATTATTATTATTATTATTATTATTATTATTATTATTATTATTATTATTATTATTATTATTATTATTATTATTATTATTATTATTATTATTATTATTATTATTATTATTATTATTATTATTATTATTATTATTATTATTATTATTATTATTATTATTAATATCATTATTATTATTAATATTTATATTAATATTATTTTTATTTCGAAATATCAACACTCTATTATGTTTACGTTGAAAAGTAATAATTCTTTGGTTAAAATTTATGGTTAAATTAATTTCAAAAATAATTATTTATATTTAGGGCGGTACAAGCAACATATTTAGGAGGAAATGCAAACAGGTGGAAATTGAAAAATAAAATATATATTAAAAACTTTTAATTTCCAGGGTTTTCAACTCAAATTAACGACTTTCCAACTCAAATTAACTATTAATTAAGGAAATTTTGAAAAAACATTTATATAGTAAAAATATTTAAAATTATATGAAACGATATGACAAAAATGAGGGAAAAGAAGAAATACCCAAAAGAACTCTTGATATTTATTAATTTATTTAAAATTCCTCTCTTCTTATTCCCTTTAGTGCAAAACTTCTTACGTGGTGGTAGAATCCTTGACAATCTTCTTGAGTTATTAAGGTTGAAGAATCTCAGATATAAGAATATAAATTAGCAACCGTGTCTGGGTTTCGCTGTGCCATATAATGCTTCCACGTACTAAACACCTCTTCAATCGGATTTAACTGAGGAGAATAAGGAGGTAAAAATGCAAGTTCAAAACCATTAGACAGCAAAAATAGTCTTTGTTCTTCTTTTTTGTGGATCGAAGCATTATCCATTATAATTCTTCCAGTTTGAATACCATGATAATGCAATTCATTAACTAGTTCCCTTAGAAAATCAAGAAATTTGATCGAATTGAACGCTGTTTCATTTATTTTAAAAAGTTTAATATCACTTTTCATAACAGCAGCACAGACTGAAATATTTTTTGATCTGATTGAACGTATTTGTTTCCTTGCGGGTGTCCCAATTGTGCTTCTTCCGTAAGAAATTCCAGTACTACAGCTTACACCAAATTCATCGATGAATATTAAATTATCTTCATCTTGTAACATGTAATCAACACAATAGCTCTCCCTCACATTGATGACTTCATGTATATTTCTTGGTTCTGGAATAAAGGATACTTTTTTTAGAGAATAATTCATATTTTATAATGAGTGATATTTGTAACTCTTCCGACAGTTTTTGTTTTAAAACACGTAAGTGAACACTTAAATCTTGTCTAATTGCATTTGTAATTACTTGACATGCATTTTCGTTGATTATTTTAGGACGTCCTGGTCTAGTTTCTAATTGTCTAACGCGTCCCGTGACTTTATAAAGTCTTATGACCGACGCTACGGTATTTTCATTCAGTTCGAGCTCTTTGCTTATTTTTCTAGGACCTTTCCCACATTCATACTTTCTTATTATATTCTCACGAATTACATTCTCAAGCTGTTTCTTTCTTTTCATCTTTAGGGTAAAAATTAAATTAAATATTAATTTAAAATAAAAATCGTTAATTTGAATTGGAAAGTCGTTAATTTGAATTATCAATATTAATTTGTATCATATCAAAAACGATGTAAAATTCAAAAACTATAATTAATTATTTATTTAATTAAAAATTTCTTTACCTTATCAGTCATCACAAAATAGAAAACAAAATTTAATTTTTAATTAGCGAGATTAAAAATGACAAGAAAAGATTATTTTGTCAAATTTAATTGGTCTTCTTATGGGAATCCGAAAAAAGAAATCTCCTCTTGATAATTAATAAAAACATATAATATATAAGGGATTTTTATTTCATTCAGAATTGCCATTTTTGTCTAAAAAGAGAATGTTGCGCAATTTTTGTAGAAGAAATATTGTTATGTGAATAATATTAACTACCAGTCACATTCAAGAAAAGGTTTTTCATAAAAAAACTCCTGCTACAGCAAGATCACATCCAAATGCTTTCTGTGCGGGAAAATAACCTGTTGAATCTGGGATGTTTTCTTATCGCATTACCTGAAGCAAAACTCAATCCATCTTTTAATTTTTTTTATCCATTGAAGCTTGCGATTTTAGTGTCAGATGGAATCTTTCTACCTTTCCATTTCATTGGGCTTGATAATGTACGATTTGCGTTTATTCTAAAAATATTGCAAATGGATTGGAATAAAGAACATGTAAATTATCTACCACGATCTTTTAAGATTTCAGATGGAATTCCATATCGGGAAATCCATACTTCAATTAGTGATTTTGCCACTTTTTCTGAATTTATATTTTTAATGGCTAATACTTCATACCATGATATCTGTCTATAAATCATTGTTAGTAGATAGGACTTACTGTTATTTGCGGGGCGAGGTCCAGCAATATCTATGTGAAGAGTATGAAACCGATTAGCTGATGGGAAAGCTTGCAATGGCGCTTTGATATGACAATATATTTTGGATTTTGAGCAGGAATCGAGTTGCTAACACCACATTTGGATCTACTTTGTCATCTTGTGTCAGGTGTATGAGCTGAACTTCAATATCTTCAATATTTCAAAAACGACATACAAAAATAAATAATAAAAAAAATAGTAACCTTGTTAAGCATATTTCCAATAAAATATTTTTTATCCAAAATGTAATAATTTCTATCTCAATGTTTGCTATTAAACAAAGTTCTATAAATTTTAAGATTTATTTGATTTTAAAATATAAATAATACATTTGTAAATATTTTATTTTTATATTAATTTATTGATCAAGAAATTGAAGGCAATTTATTCAAAATTTTTATTTATTAATAAATTTTATATATATATATATATATATAAATTATAAAGAATATACTTATATTCATTATTATCATATTTAATGAACTAAAACAAAAAGCGTTGCTTCATTCTCTTCAGAAATCTCTGGCAAAAAATTAGCAATAAAAAATTAAAAATGTCTAGTTAAAAATTAAATTACAAGTTCAACCTATTTTTTAGCAGAGCAATTATTCTCTACTTCCTTTCAAATATAAATGGCAGATTTCTTTAGCAATATCTGACATATACAGTTAGTAAATGATAAATTTTAAATTTAATTATATGATAAAAATATTTTTTAATGGAAATTGTTGAAATTTAAACAAAGCTAACATTGATAAATTAATATGAATAATACATTTTTGTTTTAATCTTTAAATAATGAAATATGCAATATTGATGGTTATTAAAATGATGTTTGAGATAATAAATTTTAAAATAATTAAAAACATTTTATATTATTTCATTCTTTCTAATTAAAGGATTAATTTAAACTAAAATATGAATTCAAAAAATATGACTTCCCACAGAGCGGATGACTTCTGCAGTTTGTTTTTATTTGGGCTCATCTTTGTAAAAGTAATTGCTTTGTTCAAGTTAATGGACTCTGAAAATGTTTCAGTTATCATTTTTATTTACTAAGGAAATGTATATTTATTAATTCATGAAATATATTTATAAATTTAATAAACGGTGCAAAATGATGAAATTGTGTATGTGAGTATTAACTATCATATAATTTCATATCAATTTAGGTTTGGTATGTAGGTAGTTAGTAGCTCACGGCAGCACGATCCGCCCCCCCCCCATAGGAAAATATTTTGTTGCCGTCTGTATTTTTGCTAAACGGTTATGTAATTGCTGCCGTGGCTGCGTCTATTTTTTCTGGGATTTTCAATAAAAAATCCGACTATACAAAAAAAGCCATGATTTTTCTGACTATAGCGAGGGGGTCTCGATTGATCCTCAGATTTTCAAAACAAAATTCAATTCTCGTTAAAAAACCATAGATTTTATAAGTATGACTGGGTGGGTATCCTTGAACCTGTGATTTTCAATACAAATATCAGTCTACAATAAAAAAAGAAATGATTTTTTTCACTATAGTGAGGGTTTCTCGATCGAACCTGAGAATTTCAGTAAAAAAGCATGGATTTTTCTAAGTATAATTAGAGTGGGTCTACTTGGTCCTGGGATTTTCAATACAAAATTCAATTCTCGATAAAAAATCAATGATTTTTCAAAGTATAATTAGGATGGGTTTATTTGGTTCTGGGATTTTCAATACAAATATCAGTCTACACTAAAAAAGCATGAATTTTTCTAAATATTATTAAGGTGGGTCTCCTTGGTCCTGAGATTTTCAATACAAAATGAATGCTCAATAAAATAAGCATGGTAATTTAAGGTCTAAATTTTAAAATTTATGCAAATTAAGGGTATAAAAAGAATTAAAGTAAATTATGGACTCAAAGTTTTAAAAAAAAGTAAATGATAGCTAAGTGAATTAAGATAAATAGGTAAATTAAGGGCTAATTTTTGAAATTAAGTAATCAATAGTCTAGACCATGGGTGGGGAACGTTTTTATTTCCATAGGTCATATTGAAATTTGTCGCCTCCAAATTGGGCCGCAGTCAAAAAGTATTTTAACATTAATTAATTTCATTTTAAATTGTTTGTTTATATACAGTTTATATACAGTAATTAAAACAATGTTTATAATCAGTCTCCAGATTTGAAAAATGCAGCTGTACGAAATATTGGGAAAATGTTTATTCTGAATAGAAAAATTGATGCAAATAAATCATCAATTCACAAATGAGTGCTCAATAATCTTATTTATTCGTCTACATACGTTTTGTATTTATGGGTGTGAATGATTGACTTTTATATTTCGTTCTTTGTACTCGGTGTGATGCTTGTACATTAAGGTACAGTTCAGCAGTTACAAGTATTTTTATTTGTAAATCCTCAAAATTCATGGTTTTTTATATAAATTAAGATTTATTTCGATAAGGCTCTGGGAGGCCGCATGTGGCCTAAAGGCCGTAGGTTCCTCACGCCTGGTCTAGACTCTAGAATTTTAAATAACTAAATTAAAGTTAAACATTTCAAATTAACATAATATTTTAAAATTAAATTATTTTTAAATAAGTAAATTAAAGTATGAATTTTAAATTTTAATAGTTTGAAGAATTATTCTTTAATTATTCTTAATTATCCTTAATTTACCTATTTATCATTGTATTACTTAATTTAACATTTTACACCATAATTTACTTAACAACCAGATATAACCCTTAAATTTGATTAATTCACAAAGATTTGCATCTAAAATTGATTTTGAAAAATATTTCATAAAAATTTCAATCTAAAATTGTCATTAAAATTATTTCATAAAAATTTTCATTTCTCAAAAGCTGACTATTATTCAAACTTTTTGATAATAAATTTAAAATTCTTACTTTAATTTTCTTATTTAAAAATAATTACTTTAATTTAAAATTTTAGACCCTTGATTCCCAAATATAGCCATTGATTTACTTTAATTTTTAAAATTTAGCCCTTAAATTACTTTAATTCAATATTTAGGGTCTCAAACTCAAACTGGCCGCATTAGACTAGTATCATGAGCCGGCGGGCCGCAACATATATTTTTTTCTGAAAAAAATACTCGAGAATGTATCATAATTGCAATTTATTAGAAATTTATTATAGGAAAAAAATATTATTATGAACATAAAAATGTAACACAAAATTATTTAAATAAAGACAAACAAAGCGTCAAATATATTATTTTTATTTCTGGCTACTTAGTTGGCAACGTTTAGCCACCACAAGAGCATCAATATTAGGAACAATCTTTTGAGATGTGGCCAGTCTTAGTGTTGCTTGTAAATGTTCGTCACTTAACTTTGCTCTTGTTGAGGATTTGTTGAATTTCATCAATGAAAAAAATTGTTCACAAAGATAGCTGCTTCCAAACATTGCAATAATCTTTACTGCCTGAGAATACAACCTTGGAAATCTTTCTTGTTGGAGATATGAATAAAACTCAAGAATTCCAACATCAGAGTACTTTTGTTTTAAAATAGAATCACACTGAAGCTCCACTAATTCCATCTGAATTTCCTTTGCCACGGATTCAACATCAACAGCAAATGGTGTTGAAAAAAGTTGGAACTGTGGTTCAAGCATTTTAAAATCTTTAAATTGTGTCTCAAACTGTTGAAGGAGTTCGTTAAGAATACCTGGATAGACTATCAAGCAATTGGGTTCAATCTCTTTCAGTGACTTGAGTGTTTGAAAATGAATGTAGTTACCATTGGAAATTTGTTTGTTCCACAAGTTCAGCTTTATTTTCAATGATTTGATGGAATTATACATTTGAGTTATGATCAAATATTTTTGCAGTTTTGTATTCAGATCATTCAAGTGATCTGTAATATCAGTTAGAAAAGCAAGATTGCTGATGAAATTTGAGTCTGTGAGTTCTGGTACTTCTTTGTTTTTATTTTCATGAATGAGTCCATCTCATCAAAAAGATCAAAAAATCTTCTTAAAACCTTTCCACAACTGAGACACCTTATCTCAGTGTGATATAAAAGTTCACCATGTTGGCTTTCATTGGTAATAAGGAAAGAAGAAAATTTTCGGTGGTTAAGACCTCTTGATCTAATAAAATTAACTGTTTTTACCACAATTTCCATTACTTTTTTCCATTTAATATTTTTTTCAAACAGAGCATCTTCATGCAAAATGCAATGAATACTGGTAAAGTTGTTGCAGTGAGGACTGAGGATTTGAAATTTGTTTTTAAGTAGACCTACAAGGCCGACATTTTCTGAAAGCATTGTTGGAGCACCATCTGTTGCAAAATTAACTAATTTGACCAAGGTATTTCAGATTTAGCAATACACTCTTAAAGCTTTTAAAAAATATGTTTTCCTATGATTGTGCCGTTCAAAGGTATTAATTCTAGCAATTCCTCAGTAATCAATAAATGTTTGTCAACACCTCTAATGAAGACTGCACATTGGGCTGTTTCAGCTGTGTCTGTGCTCTCATCAATAGCAATGAAATATGCTTCAAAAGTTTTAACGATATTGACAAGTTATTTTTTGTGTAATCTGCTTACTTAGAAATTCGAGCAGAAACTGTATTAGCAGATAGACTTATTCCCTCAAACACTTTCTTCTTTTCAGGGCACGAGAACATAGCTTGCTTTGACAGAATCTTCACTGACTTGGAGAACAAGCTTGTTTGTTTTTCAAATGATGATTTGAACTGAATAATTTTCTATTCTCTTAATTTTCCATGGAATTTGTTGAATTTGTTGCCATGAAGTGTGTTATAGTGGCAACTAAGATTACAAAAAACTAAAATTAATTAAAGATTAATTAACAAATGGAGAACCCGAGCTAATGGGAAACCCGAGCTAATTGGAAACCCGAGCTAAAGAAGAACTCGAGCTAATGGAAAACCCGAGACAATGGAAAACCCAAGCGATGTGAGAGAACCTAAATTGTCAATCAAATTAGTAGAGGCAATTAAATTATCCTACTCAAAATCAAATTGGTGCAAGCCGTCAAAGGAGATGGGAAAATTCCTCAAAACGACAAGAGGAAACCCGGGGGAAATTGGATTCGAACTAATTTGACATAGTGAAATCAAATTACGAGATGGATATAAAAAACGACCGGCAAGTAAACAGAAGTTGGCAGTTGGTCGAAGAAAAGTTAACGAACAATTTTGCGAGAGTTAAACCAAGAAAACTTTGAACTTAGTGATAACTGAATATTTTAAAATCGAGCGTAACAGAAAGGGACATCTACCAATGGAAGATTAATCCCTACGTATTGAATGTGCAGACCAAAAAAGGGTTGTATAAAGTGTGGTTAAATCAATAAAAAGTACAACCAAAGTGTAATTGTATAAGTCTCAAATAAAGATTTTGTGCTGGGTTGTTGAACTTATTTTCAAAGGACACGAATGAGTCAGAAGGTGATACCGACTTGCACAAAATACCGAATACTCTTAATTTACATTAATTTTAAAATTTAGACCTTAATTTACTTATTTAATATTACGAGACCTTAAATTACCATGCTTTTTTTATTGACCACCCATTTTGTATTGAAAATCTCAGGACCAAGGAAACCCACCTTAGAAAAATTCATGCTTTTTTAGTGTAGACTGATATTTGTATTGAAAATTCCAGAACCAAATAGACCCATCTTAATTATACTTAAATAACTCATTGCTTTTTTATCGAGAATTGAATTTTGTATTGAAATTCTCAGATTCAATCAAGACCCCTCACTATAGTCAGAAAAATCATGACTTTTTTTGTAGGATTTTGTATTGAAAATCCCAGAGAAATAAGCGTAGCCCATGGTAGCAATTACATAACCGTTGAGCAAAAAAACAGACGGCAGCAAAACATATTCCTCGGGGGATGGGGTACCCCTCAACACCGGATGGTCGTGCTGCCATGGGTTACAAATTACCTACTTTGGTGGATGTTATTTACTTCATTGATATAATGCATCATTTCTAAATTGAATATTCTATAAGCAAACAATTTGTTTATTTCTCTCACGTTCTGTGTTTTGTGAATGTAAAGAAAATGAACCAACACGCAATCAACTCCAAAATGTTTATTTTAGATTTTTATGGTTTGGATTGAATATTGTATATTTTATATTTATTCCATGACTACATGAGACTTGTAAGTTTGGAAGTATGTATCGACCAGGGCCTATATTTGTCTGCTTATAGCTGATTGAATTTGGAAATGGTATTAACAGTCGACTATTAGATTTGAAAAATAGAATCCATTTTAAACCAATTATTAATTTGTTTTTGTAATTAATGATATAAATACATAACAAATGAAGTTTTATTTATCAACAGAATTCAACAATGTTTTGAACAAGATCTTCAATTGATCACGACAAAAGTTTTAATTTCGTAAAATAGGAAAAAAGAAAATTAACTAAATCATTTAGTTAGATATATGCAAAATTCCTTTAATTTCTTCTAAACTAAGTACCTGGAATATCCAATTTCTTATATCCCAAACATTTGAATGAGAAAGTGGGGAAAATTTGTTTTTAAGTCAAAATCAAAATAAAAAAATGAAATTCTGAAGGGAACATACAAATAATATACGTATTAGTTATTAACACTAACCAGACCTTTTTCGTTGATTTTACCACACTTTGAACCAATAATTTAAACAAAACAAATTAACCAAAAAGCTTAAACATGACCAATTTCAGATTTTTTTTCTTTTTATTTATATCTAATAGAATATAATATTTCTGTGAATGGAATAGTTTTAATATTTTTATTCTAATTAAAACAAAATAGTTTTTGAAATGTTTCTCTGTGAAATCAATAATAATTAAATTCTTGTTGAGTTGAAATGAAGCTTATTAAATTGTAAGGCGTCCCATATTCTAATAATCTGGAATCATACAAATGTCAGTGGTTTGGAATTGGATTATTTATGAAATCACAAAAAAATCACGAAAATTAATCGAATTAACAGAATTATTTTAACATATTTATAAATTTAATTAATATGCGATTTTCTTGAACATAGATCACTTTATTCTTAAAAATATTCATCAAGGAATTTTAATGGATTGTTTATTTTTATGTAGTTTACAAATGTTAAAATTTCCCATGGAACCCATTCAAACATCAAAGTTAGAATAATTATGTATTAAATCAAGAAATATGAGCTCTATGACTCTGAATAAACACGGGTACCCCAAAAATCGGAATCGATAAGCAAAAATGTATTTAAATGATTTATGAAAAAAATGAGAATATTGACAAACTTGTGCTTCCTCACACTTGTATATAGGATAAATACAGAAATGCAGAATATAACAAAACTGACACAAGAACTAATTCCATATTTATTACCATAATAATTCTAAATCTATCTAGTAGTTTTGTTAAGTATTTATAATTTCGTTGAATTCCTACACCCAACCTTTAAGAAAACAAATTTTTGATTTGGGAAATTTTGTTAGTGAAAAACATGTTTGACATCAAACTAAATGGTGTTTTATAAATAAATATTTTTATTAATAAAAAATATTATTTTTCATTTTATAAAATAATCTTTATGACTTTCTCTCAGATTAACGTGTTGATCACAAAATCGTCAGAATATGATTTTTTATTTTCAATATTAACCCTTTCATACAAAATATATTGAAAATGTTATTAAAAAAAATTATAAATATTTCTTGAACTTATGAATTTGAAATTAAAAAAAACTAATAACAATTTAAATATGAAATAATTTTTTAATAATTACAATTAGCAAAATAACGTTTTACTTCTCCGATGAAAACTAAATTAATGTTTAATTGAAATAAATTTTAAATAAATAAACTTGATTTTAAATTTTTTAAGTATGTAAAAAAATGTTGAAATTAAATATGTTTGAATGGAATTTGTAAATTTTGGAAAATAAACTTTATACATATCATGAAGGATAAATAAATAATATGCAATTAAATAAACTAATCGTAATGCATAATAATATATTCAAATAGTAATTTCAAGATCAGAGGTTATTTTTGATGTTTGATGGTTGATTTCGAATGTTTGTATGTACGTGTGTTTGCAGGTATTCTGTTTCAATAATTAGTAAACCAATAAACTCAGTTTTTAGATATTATGCAATGCAGAACTACAAGATTTATCTTGACTAATTAATTTATCATAACTATGTCTCTTCTTAGCATTGCGACCAAGACAAGAGTCCACAATTTCTTTTATATATATTTACAATATAATTTTAAAGTTATAAATTATTATTTGTCTAACATAATTGGAATTAAACAATATTTTTCATACATTTTTTTAAAGTGAAAATATTTATAATGACAAACCCTGTTCTTCGATTTTAGACATATTAAAATTATTAATATACATATAAAAGTAATAATAATTATTTTTTTGCTAATTTCAGTTACCTACCATATATGTTGGTCTAGGGTGTGATCATGAGATGGAATTCGACTTATATGATCAAACGTCTATTTGAGGAGAAGAGATCGCTGGTAATATATTGTCAAGAACATACAGGCGTAAAAAAATCTTAAGGCTAGTGAATGGTGTTTGATTGAGAAATTATTGAATACCTTACATCAATTTGAACAGGAAACAAAGAATGCTAGTTTATCTACAACAACAGCTGCCATGATAATTCCCAGCGTGTTAGTTCTTCAGACAACATTACGTACGCCTGTCAATCTTGATGGTGATTTGGGTATATAGATAATGCGTTCTACAACGCTTTAAGAACTATATAATCGATTTTTTGATATTCTTTTAAACAAACACTATATTATTTCCTACAATTCTTGACCCTATGTATAAAATTACATCATTCAAACCAAAGATACAAGAAAATGCGAAGTACTTGTTATTAAAAGAAATGGTCAAAGGAGTTACAGAATTGAGCAATAAAAACCATGACGTACCCCCACCATCTAGTGACAGCAAAATCTTTGGAAAAAGAATTTTGTCGATTTTGAATTCATACTACAATGAAATTTTCAAAGTAAATGAAAGAGAAGAAGAAAATTAATCACTATCATCCATTGAAATAAAATGCATGGACTAGATGTGGAAATATTTTATAGAAGCTTGTCAACCACACACGAATTCGCCGACTGATCCCATTGTGTACTGGAAATCACGACAGCATACATTCTCTCTTTTATCCGAGGTCGCCAAGAAATTTCTTTCAATACCCGCTCCTGGGATGATTTCAAGTGACAAACATTCAAGGATGAGTGCAGCAAAGACGCAACAATATCTATTTTTGAAAAAGAATCCTGAAGTGATTAAATTCGATTATTGAAAATAAAGCGTTAAATTGACAATTCATTTTAATATTATTAGAGCGAAAAAAAACATCAATACCGATTTATACGTAATTATAACACTGATTGTAAAAAATGATATCGGAAGGTTAAAAGATGGATTAAAAATTGTATATGGACTTAACTTGCGTTTTATGGGTTAGCAAATTATTCTGAATGTCCAATTATTATTTTAATGTTTTCTGCTTGATTAAGCTTATCATTGAGTTTTATTGAGGTTATATTACATACGAAAATTTAATTAACGAGATCTTTTATTTAAATTATATTTTTTGGAAATTAAATTTCAAAAATACAAGTTTTTATTTGAAAAGGTTTTATGTTGATCACATATATTAACTGATTAGCAATTTTTTTAATAAATTTCCACTACGTATTTAGTGAATTTCACGAAAAGATTTTTTGTAATTTCTGGGTGGATTTATAATATTTATTAAAAAGCTTGAAAACTACGAATCAAGCTTTTTAATAAATACAATGGAAAAGAAAGCAGTGGTGAAATTGGAAAAATAAAGTTCTTATAATATGATTTATAATATTTAAGCTAATACTGGATATTTATATCATGCATATTTGATCTGTAATATGAAATTTGAATGAAGTCACGAAAAAAAATATATTTACATAATTTATTTTTATCGTACTGAAATAATCACAATAAAAGTATTGCATCCCGGACAAAATACCGAAAATTAAAAAAACTAAAACAAAAACACCGAAAATAAAATATCGAATAGAAAAAATATCGAATAGAAAAAATATCGAAAACAAAAATATCGAAAACAAAATATCGAAAAATTAATAAAAAGTCCCTTTAAATTGTTTCCGTTTCCTTTCATTTCTTCATAGTTAAATTATTAAATTAGCTAAATATTGATTCCAATTATAAAAATGGAGATTAAATTTATTAAAAGTCAAAAAGGTGTTAATCAACTTTTATATAATAGTTTTCTTTATCAAAAAGATAGGCAACATAACGAAAAAACTTATTGGAAATGTGTGGAATATTTGACATTTAAGTGCAAAGGAAGATGCCACACTTTTGATAATCAAGTGGAAAAAGAAATAGGAGAACATAATCATGTTCCAAAAGTTGCCGTTATTAAAGCTAAAGAGCTTTATTCTGAAATAAAAGAAAGTTCAAAAACTTCCACCGAAACACCGCTTCAAATTATTGCAGCGGCAACGTCAACATCGTCTCAAGCTGTTTGTAGCAAGTTGCCGAAGATAGATTCGATCAAAAGAACTATCAGAAGACAAAGAAATCAAGCATCAGGGATATTGCCTTCGCCGACATCACTTTCGGATTTATTTATACCCGAAAACTTAAGAAAAACTGCAATCGGAGATGATTTTGTAATCTACGATTCAAATGATGGCGCAGATAGAATTGTGATGTTCAGCACAAGTCGATTAATTGATACATTAGTATCATCTCCGCATTTATACGTTGATGGAACATTTAAAACTGCTCCAAGTTTATTTTTTCAGATGTTTACGGTACATTGTATTATCGATAAAACAGTGATACCTTTGGTTTATGCTCTTTTGCCTAACAAAAGACAAGAAACTTATACTAAAGTTTTTCGCCAATTAAAGCAAATAAAGCCTGCTCTATCACCAGTATCTGTGTTATCGGATTTTGAACAAGCAATTATTAATTCAATCAAAGATTGCTTTCCCGATACAAGAATTCGTGGTTGTTTCTTCCATTTTTCTCAATGTATATGGAGAGAAATACAAAGAAACAGTCCAATTTGCGACAAATATAAGGATATACAGGATCCTGATTTTTCTTTATATTTACGACAACTTGCAGCTTTAGCTATTGTGCCAGAAGAAGATGTCATTGAGTGTTTCAATGTACTTTTAGACTCTGATTTCTTCAGAGAAAACGAACAATTGCTTTGTCCACTTATCGATTATATCGAGGATCAGTGGATTGGAAGACCAACAAGATCTGCAACAGGAAGAAGATCACCAAGAGTTCCGATATCGCTTTGGAATTGTTACGAAGCATCAATCGATGATCTTCCTAAAACAAATAACTCGATTGAAGGATGGCATCGATCATTTAGTTCATTGATGGCATCAAGTAACCCAAATTTCTGGCGTTTTCTGGAAATTTTAAAGAAAGAAGAAGGCCTGACTCGATTGAAATTGGAACAATTAACGTCAGGAATAAATCCACCACCATCAAAAAAGAATTTATATCGAAACTGCCAGAAGAATCAAGTCTATAGTAGAGTCATATGGAACTCGAAACACTTTAGATTATTTAAGAGGTTTAGCCCATAATTTAGAACTTCAAGCGGCCTAATAGTTTTAAAAGTCAACAAATGTTAAAATTGTTACATCAACAACCACGCCTCCTCAAATGTCAAAATTTACAAACACGCCCCTCAAATGTCATGTTTTTTCGATGTTTATGTTTTCGATATTTTATTTTTCGATGTTTTTGCATTTCGAAATTATATTTTTCGGTGTTTTTGTTTTCGAAGTTTTAATTTCGAGTTTTTTGTTTCGGTGTTTTATCCGGATCCCAAAAGTATTATTCACATTTGCGAATTTAGTTCTTTTCCATTCCAAAATTAGATTCTTTGTATTATAATATAGTTATTTGAATAAATATCGATTTTTTTTATTTATTTTTTTTAATAAATTAAAATTTTTTATAATTCAGGTTAATATTAATGTATATTTCCACTATATACAGTGGCGGAACTTCAAAATTTGGGCTCCCCGCGCAATGTAAAATATTTCCACTTAAATTTTTCGGTTAAAGTTTAATACATAGTTATTCATAGTTATTCGCAGTTATTCACAGTTATTCACAGTTATTCATAGTTATTCACAGCAGCCGCTGTTCAATGATAGTTTTATGTTTGTAGGCAAATATAACTGCGGGAAAAGTTGCAGAAAATGATTGTAAATATTTTTTTAGTAATAATTTTGGGCCCCCGCAACGCAGGGTGCTGCGTCCACTAGTTACGCCACTGACTATATATAACATAATTATTTGGATAAGGATAATTGTTTTTAATTAGTATCGTAATAGGAATCGAAAAAAAACGATCGATTAATCGGAGTCGTTTGTCGGGGAAAAATACCAATCGGCTCATCGATATTCAGAATCAATTCTATCAATACTGAATATTGTCGTCAAACAGGTTCTCAGAAAACCATTGCAAATGTCAATTTCAAAATTTATTATAATAAAAACTAGATTATATGAAGTTTTTAATTTATTAGTTATTCAAAATTTATCAATTATATTCAATTAACCCTTTGACGACGAATTCTAAAAAATGAAATTTCTGTAACTTTAACGATAGAAATCAGCTATATAGATTGTTTAAAACGTGTAATGTTAATTTCAAATTTTTCCTATGTTGCAAATTTGAAATTTGAGTGCGGGACATATATATCCATCCCACTAACTTAATGTAAGGCAAAAACTATTATTGCATGCAGTTTTATAAAAAAAAATATAAACATACACAAAAAAATAAATGTGCTTACTTTTTGATATAAAAACTTCCCAAAATAAACAATAATGTAGGTATTATAACCACTATTTCACAAAGCACATGCTGTAAACTGTAAAAACGAATGAAATAAAATGTTGCGTTTGCTAGCCGGCAGAACGTATATTAACGAGTTTAGACGAAACTAGTCGAAAATACTATAAACACGAGTGGAACAAGCGTTGGTTGTAATAGCACAGAGAATAAGGCATCTATATATTTTTTAAATTTGACTGGGACATATAAGTCCCGACAGTGGTCAAAGGGTTAAATCATCGTCGACTAACATTGCATGTTCCATTTGAACACTCACTAAATTAGTACTATTTATAAATTTTTTATTGCTACCTTATACGTAATTTATTTTATTAATCATCTACTAAATTACTAACTTGCTAACTGTACAGACTAAATCTTGTACAAAATAGCTGAGTAACCCATTAAAAATAAAATACATTGAGTGAAAATAATGCAAATATTATTTCTTCAATATAATTTATCAAATGACATTTTAACATTAGATTTACGGGTAAAAATAGCCGTAAAATAGGTATACCTAATTTAATATGCGAAATGAGGCAGTCAGTATAGGAGATTAATTAATATTTAACTATATTTCATGACATATCTAAAAACCAACATATGTATTCAAAAAATAATAAATCAGTATTATATATATGTAGCAATAGAATTTTAAATGAGTCAAATTGGCTTAGTTCGTAAATTTAGTGTTAAATGTTAGTTAAATTATTGTTAAATAGTTATTACTAATCTATTCAAAGAAGAAAGTAAAATACACAGTAAATCTTTAGTGAGTAAAAATTTGAATTTATTGCTTTTGTTTTTTATATATACTTTCATGTCTTTCGTTGTATTTTTTAAATATTTTGGTAAATGTCAATCATTTTCTTAGAATTTTAAACATTTCTATTTTTTACGCATAGTGTCTTGTTGTATTATTTTTAAGTGTTAGAATTGATAACTTCATATTAGATTTAAAAATTGCCAGTTTTATTACATTTCAATATTGAATGTCTTAAAGTCAACATTTTTGTTAAACTATATTTTTCTAATTATCGACAACAATTAAAAATATATTCAATAGCTATGTCTTCTAACAAATTTGTTAAATTAATTAAACTTAGACCTAAATTCTCTAATGAGACCAAAATCTTAGTGTTTTCAACGATGGTGTAAAATCCCTATAATTCGACTTTAATCTTCCTGGGACCACAATTCTATGTACACAAATATGACAACAAAAAACCATATACGCCTAAAACATATCACTAAAGTGTGCCAAAATATTCCTTCACTAAATTGCGTTTCTAATATAATCAAAACTATAGTGGTTTTCTGCACCCACTCAACACTGACTTACTAACAGAGGGGGTCATTAAGCCATTGCTTAAGGTCATCAACATTTCAAAAAATATTTATAATTCTATTTAAAAAAATTAAAATTTGACGTTTTGTTTAAAACAAGGGCACTAATCTAAACGTTTTATATATTCTATAGTAAATACAAGTTTTTTCAAAATTCAATGTTTCGTTGATATAAACACATGTAGCTCAGATGCAATTTACAGTTGGTGAATTGAATGTCAAACAAAAACGATAACATAAATAGTATTTAAATTTTATTAAAAAAATATATTTCTTCACTCAAAGTCAATTATTCGAACCTGAGGTCATTTTGATATCAAAATTGGTTGTTTTTTTGAAGGTAAATATAAACAAAAATGTCTATTTGCATTAAATGTAAAACCTGGTCATTTAACTATTTATTCGATACTATTAAAAATTAAGTCATGAGAAAAGAATTAAATATATTTTGGATTAATTAATTGTTACAATATGGAATTTCTAAATGATAAATTATTTATTTCCGACCAATAACAACAATTGTCATCATTATGTAAAGTGAAATAACCAATTTTGTAACAAAATTTATTTCAATTGTAATGTTTTAATCTGATAATTAAATTTTGTTTATTAACAAACATTTGTCTCACTTCAATTTAAACTGCGCCTTGCAAGTTTGATTTACCCAATTGAAATTCTTTTATAACCTTTTTGTAATGTATCAATTTTAAAATGTCGTGTCATGCCTGCATAAACATATTTATACAATTCAATGTACAGTTTTTAATTATTATAATGTTCCGGTTACGATGATGTGGCGTAAATTAGGCAAACGAAGGCTCTTCTCATAATAACGGTGACAGCACATTGAATTCAGGAAGAGCTTTGTAAATTTACACTTTTTGATGTATTTCCATTTTGGAATATTTATGTAGAACCATTTGCTTGTTATATTTGTTATGGCTGCGTAAAGCTCATTTCGAAATTCAATCTGCTATAAGCAAAGAAATGTGTATACTGCGCTATACTTACATATACACTTATTAGTGACATACAGTTAGAACCACGTGACAAATGCAAAATATATCCGATTCTATTCAAAGTGCACACAATTTCGATTTTACTAAGATATGATGTATTTCACTAAAACTAAAAAATATTTTTATCTGGCATTTTTATGAAACATTGAGTTTGAAATTGATAATAATTACATATATAAACTTAGTGACATACAGTTAGAACTACGTAACAAATAAAAAATATATCCGATTCTATTCGCATCTATCAAAATGACAAAAGTGCAAACTAATTTAAATAAAGTCGCTATTTAAATGATTAGTAATAATTAAATATATTTTTTAGGCGTGAAAGTTTGTCTATCTATTTATTTATCTATCTATTAATTTAGTTAAAAATGTGAAAAATATTGCATTCGTCTTTTTTAATTGTCTTTAAAATAATAATCATTTAAATAAAATAATACTGATCATTTATTTAAAATGCCAATCATTTAATTAATTCTGTTTAAATAATCTAATTTTGTACAATAGAATTTTTAAATAACGAATTTTCTCATATTCACTTTTATAAGTATTTTCTATGGATTTTTGTAAAGAACCCCAAACTCTTCATCGAAATATAATCTAAAGAGAGTTTGAAGACTATAGATCAGTAATATAACGATTTTGTTGATACTCACGAATTTTCGGCACTGCCTTTTTCAAGTGAATTTTGTTAATAAATTCAATGAAAAAATAATCAGTGGTGAAATTGGAAGAAAAACAAATTCTTAAAAAAATTCTTAAAAAAGTTCAAAAAGTTGTAGGATATGTCACCTCCAGGACACTACCCCCCTCCACTCCCCTCTCGGGGAAAAATATTAAGCTAAAAAAAATTTTTTAAGTAAAAAATATGTAGGTCAAGTAAAAATTTTTGAATTTTCATTATTTTTCCATGGTTTATAGCGACATTTTTCTACGTTTTTATGAAATTGGACTGATTTTATCGATTTTTTCACAAATATTTCTAAGATTTTATGTAGTTAAAGTTACTTTAAACATGTGTCACATCCAGGACACTATAAAAAATATGTAGGTTAACTCAAAAATAAGTAGGTCAACTCAGAAAACTTAGATATTTTTATAAAAACATGTAGGTCAAGTTAAAAATAAGTAAGTAAAGTTACTTTAAACATGTGTCACCTCCAGGACATTATATAAAATATGACTACAAAGTTAACCAATAAATTAATCGTTCGAAATAAGAATTCGGTAAGTTACATTTAAAATATTCACGAATTTCTGATAAATATGATCATCCATTTCTCACTAAATTACCTAAGAATTCCTAACTGATATACATAGTACAATCCTTTCCAGATAACAAGAACTGTATGCAACAATTCACCTGAAAACTGAAAATAGAATGTTTGGAACAAAAATGAGCGAAATTGGGAACAGAGTGATAATTGAACAAACGATTAGATGGCGATTAACTAGATTATTCTGGCCACAACCCTAAATATATAAAATAACATGAAAATTAGGTTTTTAATTATTATTTATTGAATTCGTTGTTTTCCTTGTAGTTACTGCCTGGAAATACTAACAGAATATTTTTTAATTCAAAGAATCTTCATTATAAATTTTTGAATTTAAAAGATTAAACGAAGGATATATTTATTATTAAATTTAGAATACATAATATTATATAATATTATATAATAATATTAAATACATAATATTAATCGAAATGTTTAAATATGTTTAAATTAATAAATTTAAATTGTTTAAATATACTTCTGACATAACTTTTTTTTTCGTTTTAGTATCCATTATCAAGTAAGTAAATATAGAACTTACTACAATATTTTAATTGTTTTTCTTAGTAATGGCAACTGAAGAAATTGAATTATTGGATCATGAAGAAGATGAACTAGAAGTAAGACAAAATGGTGAAACACCAAAGGAGTTAAGGGAAGTTATGTGTTATAGTTCTGGATTTAGAGATTTCTTATTAAAACCTGAATTTGCAATAGTTGATTGTTGGTGTCCTTCAGAAGTTCAACATGAATGTATTCCATAAGTATATCAGACTTAAATTATGGATGATGTAAACTTAGGCCATTCTTTCAACGGATTTATTGTGTCAAGAAAAATCTGGAATGGGAAAAACCGCTGTTTTAGCAACTCTCCAGCAATTAGATACTATAGATCTTGTAAAGTACTCGTTTTATGTCATACCCGAAGTTCAACTAAGAAAAGAATATAAAAGATTTTCTAAATACATGTCGAATATTAATGTAAGACATGAATTAATTCCTTAATATATATTATGTTTAGGTATCTGTGTTTTACGGTGGAATACCACTAAGAAATGATATTGAAAAACTAAAGTATACCACAAATAATAGTTGCCAGGCAGGCTATTGGATTTAGTCAGGCAGAATTTAGTCTCAAATTTATCAAGCATGTGACGAATGTGATAAAATGTTAGATAACGTCTGTAAGTTAATTGCACTTTGTTTTAAATCAATACAAATTTATCAAGAAGTTGACAACGCATCAGAAACAAGTCAAGATGTCACTAAGCAAAGAAATACGTCCAATTTGCAAAAGAAAATATGCAAGAAGTATTCCATGAACTAAAATCATGATCAAATGGCCCGATGGAGAGTATTGATTACTACATTTTGAGAAAACTATGATAGATTACCGACAAAATCCAGAAGAGTGAGAAACCCTTGGATATTATTTTGTAAATTAAATATAATAGGGTGGTCCTATTTATTCCTTAATTAATATGTATTTACAAGCTGATCGTCGTGGTGGGCGGTTGTAATCCAACTAGTGGGAGGCCTTTGTAACTTGTTAGTGAATACAATAATTAATTTGGTTATAGTGCCAATGACGCATTGTCATGTATTTTGTAATGTATTTTTTATACGTTTCGAATGTGATGGTAGTTGACTACCCAGACATGCTAGGCGTAATGTTCCGTGCGGAGAAATATGATGCCAAGGTTCTTCTGACCCCACTTGTAGGAAGCACAGACGACCCTTATGGACGCCTACAAATATCCACCGTGTCTTTCAGGCACAGATATTTGGTCACTGCTCATTAGGCCTGACAATAATAAACTTTGCATTGTCCTCTCTTGTCTTGATTTTTATCGTTTAAATAATTATAAAAATAGTATGAGGGTTTAAAATTTTACATGTGATAAGTTTTATTTTAAAATTATTTACTGACCTTAATAAACCTCACTATATATGCTTTAAGCTCGAAAACCCTTGCGACATGTTGAATGTGACCAGTACCCTTGCTAGCAATAGCCATAGGGGAACAAAATATCTTGTCGGATAAACTCTGACTATATAATAATAATAATAATAATAATAATAATAATAATAATAATAATAATAATAATAATAATAATAATAATAATAATAATAATAATAATAATAATAATAATAATAATAATAATCACATATTAAGAATATAAACCCATGTAAAACAAGGTATGTACAATACATGTGCAATACATATCGAATGTGATATAGAATGTGTATAAAAGTTTCCCTTAATTATTGCTCCTTATTGACAATTTTCTGTAAAGGCAAACACAGAAAACAGATTTTTCAAAAATTTCATATTTAATTAATTATTGCAAACATATAATAATTCTATACCCCATAACTTATGTGTGTAAAAATATTTTAGGTTTTTCACTAATATTTGCAATAATAATAATAATTAATAATAATAATAATAATAATAATGATAATAATAATAATTATAATAATAATAATAATAATAATAATAATAATAATAATAATAATAATAATAATAATAATAATAATAATAATAATAATAATAATAATAATAATAATAATAATAATAATAATAATAATAATAATAATAATAATAATAATAATAATAATATTATTATTATTTTGTAATGTAAATAATTTCAATAATAATATTATTTTTAAAGATCATAAAACTAATAAGTAACTAAACAAATAAAATTTATTGAATGTTACGATACAGTTTGTAGCACAAAATAATAAGTCCGAATCCTAACGATAATTTGATTATTTTCTTCATTGTCGCAACGTTTTCTTTGGTTGTTGTAAAATGTTTTTGGATTGCAAATACCTCGTCCCATCCACCATTAGATTGGACCCATGGCTAAACCTTATATTCAATAATCTGTAAAAAATAATATTAATAATAATTAAAAGATAAATAAATAAAATACTTCTAGATGCCATTGAAAGAAATTTTCAAAATCCGAGCCTAATTGCAATATGATGTACTTCATGTAAGCAAAGCCTACTATCACTCGGCTCCATTTTATTTTATTATCGAAAAAGATTTCAAACACTTGTTGGTAACATTTTCTTTTCTCTTTAAGCGAACATAATTTCAAAATGGTCTTGATATCGAGCTGGTCTTCTGATAAGGCCTCGACATTTTCACCAGCAACTGCAAGTTCTTGACAACTTCGCAGCTTTCTTCGTTGGAAATTAATCCATTTAATAAAATGATTGAAAAATTAGTTTGATTCATTTTATAAAAAAAATGTTTAAATTGTTTGTCATTTTATATTTATTTAGAAATGCTACTTTTATTTCATTGGTTAAATTAATATTAAGCATAAACGCTCGTGTTAAACAAGGACTTGTGCAATAGATGTGCATGATTAAGAAAGGCATGTGCAATCCAAGCGCATGACTACCATGTAGACTTTCGAGTGATGCGTGTGTATAAAATTTGCTTTTAATTACTGCTCTTTATTGATTATTTTCTGTACAGGCACACACACACACTTTTAACTTAAAAACATATAATTTTGATAAATTTTATCCAATTTAAATGTGTTTCATTAAGAATTCCATGACTTTACTCTTAATTATTGCCCCTTGCACACATACACGCACACAGTTACTTTTCCTACATCCATTTAGTGTGTATGGCATATGTTTAATTAAACTATTTAGACTTGTATAATAATTATACTATATAGTCTTGACCTACATATTTTATATAGTGTCCTGGAGGTGGCACATATTTAAAGTAATTTGACCTACTTATTTTTAAATTGACCTACATATTTTTATAAAAGTTTCTAAGTTTTTTTGAGTTGGCTTACTTATTTATGAGTTGACATACTTATTTTTGAGTTGACCTACATATTTTATATAGTGTCCTAGAGGTGACACATGTTTAAAGTAACTTGACCTACATAAAAACTTAGAAAGATTTGTGATAAAATCGATAAAATCAGTTCAATTTCATAAAAACTTAGAAAAATTTCGCTATAAAACATGAAAATATACTGAAAATTCAATAAATTTGACTTGACCTACATATTTTTAATTTTAAATAAAAATTTTTTAGCTTAATATTTTTTTTCCGGAGGGAGAGGGAGGGGATAGTGTCCTGGAGGTGACATACCCTACTACTTATAATCTTCATCGGAAACTTATAAACAAAAAGGTACCCTGTTGGCAAAATTAGAGTATCTCTAACAAATGTTTTGGTCATATATTAAGGGCAAATTTTCGAGTAGCCTATGGAATTGGTAATTCAACGACTCGTAAATGGTTTGCGCGCTTTAAAAAATCATTTAATTTCAATGAAAATTTGCATTTTAAAAATCTAGTTAATGTTTATGAATACAAACGAAATTCTCTCTTTCATGAAAAACCATGTCAGACTACGCGTGAGAGGGCGGAAAAAATAAATTGAAGTTATTGGACAAAGACTAAAAGCTACACTGTTGGAAAAGGTGGATAAATTCGGAATTGGGAAAATGCCAAAAAACGTTAATGATATTTAACTTGAAATATTATATTTTTTAGTAATTTTAAAAATAAATATTATATATAAATTTTTGATAATCTAGATAAATCTAGATAATGATCTAGGTAAAAATGTAGGATCTTAAATTCTTCAAAATTGATGTAAAATCTCTTATTTTATTAAAAAATTTGGAATACCTTTATCTTCAAGAATTTTGGACAAAAAACTTTTATTTTATAATTTTAAAAAAATATGAAAAATTTATTTGTGAAATATAGAAAATGAATCTTTTATCAATTTTAATTCAATAATGACAAATTTTTAAAAAACCGTTTTTTTGAAGAATTTTTATTAAAACAATTATTTATTTTGAGATAATTTCAATGATTCCCCACGAAAATAATTATTCTTTATTATATAAGAATTGATTGAAGAAACCTAATTAATTATAATTTTTATAATTATTTAAAATAATTGGAAATCAGAAATAATTTTAATTTTTATTCTAGTTAAATAATTTATTTTAGAAATAGAATTTTAAAATATTACGGTTTTTATTTTTTAATTTAGTGATCTTTGTTGATAAAATAAAATAAAATTTTTAATATTATATTCGATGCAATTTTTAATGATTGAATAGTCACGAAATGATTCGAATCTCAACAGTAACATTTAAGAAACTCAATCCCATATGGAATTGAACTCAGATATTTTACAACAGGTCACCAGAATATGAACAATCCACCTTAATGGCTTCATTGAATACATATCATGGTATTTTATACAGTTAATTTTTGTGTGATTATTTTAATGCAATATTGTTTTAAAACATATTAAGACTTCAAATTAAAGACTTCATATCCCTTCATTTCTAAGCAGAGAAGAATATCAAGATTTCAGATATTTCAAATTTAGTAAATAACATCTTAATTTATTAATTGTCTTATAGCTCATACATCTTCGATGTTGTCAATCAACATATCATTCTTTTTCTGAAAGTATAATTCACAATATTGACAACTGTGAATAATTTTCTTTTTAAGTCGGATTTTAATTTGTCAAATACAGCTTCTATTGGATTGAACTTCTATCTGTGCAGATACTGATGCATTTTTCCCATTTCATTCCTCTTGATTCGCCGTTTTGATCTACGAGTTCGAAAATATATTCACTTTTAGTAGTTTCTTTCAGTTTGGAACAGAAAAAAATTGATTCTCGATAGTAAGTAGTTAGTGGCTTACCGCAAAAATTACCCCCAGGAGGAAGGGGTATGTTGCAACTTTTGATTACGCAATTGTTGTGACTTACTTTTTTTGCTTTCTGGGATTTTCAGTATAAAAATTTTTTTTCAGACTACAAAATATTTTTTTTCAATACAAAAATGGGTTTACACTAAAAAAGCCAAGGATTATTCAGACTATAGAGAGTTGTTATATCAAAAATTATAAAAAGATTTAATCTTATAAAATATAAAGTTTGTATTAATGTAGAATATTATCGCGGCAATGAACTGGTAACATGACAATTACCCCCCGGACAATTCCCCCCGGACGATTACCCCCGGACAATTACCCCCCGACAAAAAACCCCCCAGGACAATAACCCCCCGTGCTTAATTAAGGGATGAGGTCGGTGACTCCCAATAAATGAGACGAAATAACCGTGTAGATAAAAATATATTAGTATTTAATATTAGTATTTATTTGAAAAGAGTTTACCAATTTCTGGGTTGACTCTATCGCGTAAAATTTGGTGATCTACCCTGTTTCTTTTCCTTACACCTATATCGGGCTGTTGGCGCATTTAGGGCCAGGCTTGATCCTTAGTAACACTCTTTAGGGCGGTTTGAATAACCGTTTTCTGTACTTAGAGAAAGCAGCGTGTTGTATCTATATATATACACATTTAAACGTGTAACTAACTTTTATTGTTAAATAAATATTTAAAACATATCTCTTATTTATTTATTTACCTACACGCGTAAATTATTTACTTGGAGTCAGATAGAACATTTTTGGTGTTAGTTCGAATACATACCCATCGAACCTAACAGTATGTTATGAGTATTTTATTTATTTAAATGTCCGGGGGTAAATGTCCTAGAAGCGGTTATTATCCGGGGGTTATTGTCCTGGGGGGGGGGGGGTTATTGTCCTGGAGGGTTTTTTGTCCGGGGGTAATTGTCCGGGGGTAATCGTCCGGGGGGAATTGTCCTGGGGGGTAAATGTCCTAGAAGCAATGAAATAATTGATAATTTTTTAAAATCAAAATATGAAACCGATTATTCATATTTACATAGTACTAAAAACTTTAAATTCCATTTGAAACAGATTATAAGGGATTTAACAAAAAAACATGAATATGTTGAAACACAATTAGGTGAATCAAATTTAATGCTTCATAGTTTTCACAATATAGAAATAAATTATTGGAATACTCATGCTCCAAATCCCCAATCTTATATTCCAACACCCTTTATTTCTAAACAAATATTAAATATTAAGAATAATGATAATAAATGTTTCATGTGGTCAATATTAGCAGCTTTTCACCCTCAAAATGAACACTCTGATAGAGCAGTGGTTCTCAAACTTTTTTGATCACGACCCAAATTTTTGACATTTCATGCCAAAAATTTTATTGCGACCCACATGACAAAGATTAATTTTAAAATAAATGTTTATTTAATGAGAATAACTCTATTTAACTCTAGTTATTCTAGTCATCGCGACCCACCAAAAATTCTTTCGCGACCCAAAAATGGGTCGCGACCCATAGTTTGAGAAACACTGTGATAGAGTATCAAAATATAAACCCTTTGAAAATGAATTAATTTTCTGGGATGAATTTAAACATCCAATAATAATTTCAGAAATTGAAAGATTTGAAAAAATAAATAATCAATAAAGTATAAATGTTTATGAATATTCTAATAAAATTATTATACCAATCTATATTTCAGACTTTCACATAAATGAAATACATGTAAATCTTTTAGTGTTGGAAGAAGAAGATAAACAACAAGATACAACAAAACTTCACTATGTTTTAATAAAAAACTTTCAAAGATTTATGTGTTCAAGAGTTACAAACTCTCGCAATGAAGGTTATTTTTGTGAAAGATGTTTATATCTTTCAACATCAGAAAGTATGAAAATTAAACATGAAAGATAATGAACCAGCATTAATCAAAATGCCCAATCCAGAAAAAGCAACAATGGAATTTAAAAACTTTTCAAATATTTTAAAACCTTTAGCAGTAATTTATGCAGATTTTGAAGCATTTAATGATAAAAAAAATTATCCCAAGAATATTATAATGTTTTGATTGATGGGGATTTATTAGATTTATATTGTAAATATAATTATGTTAGAAACTCTGATGAAGCAAAACATGAAAAAATTAAAAACTTTTTAATTACAATTGAAAAATCTTGGACAATTCCCGTAGCATAGCAAATTCCATCAGCTTTCTGCATATATTTAAAAAGTAACTATCCTGAAGTGATTGAATCTCAAGAAATATTCTATGGAGGACAAGATGTTTTAAAAGTATTTACAAATAAAATAAATGAAATTGAAAACAAACTCTTTAAAAAATTAAAAACAAATTTTGAAATAAACATTTCACCAGAACAAAATATAGAATATGAAAATTCTGAAACTTGTTGGATTTGTAAAAATAATTTCGAAACGAATCAAAGTTTGGGTGAACCAGTTATAGATCATGATCACTTTAAAGAAATAAATAATTATAGGGGAGCAGCCCATAACAGTTGTAATATAAACTGTAAAAGACCAAAATTTATACCAGTCATATTCCACAATTTATATTTGGATATGACGTACACTTATTTATTAAAGAATTAGCAATTAATGCCAAGAATTCTTTCAAAGTAATTGGCAAAACCAAAGAAAAATATAAATGCATGGAATATGGGTGTTTAAAATTTATAGATTCACTCAACTTTTTTTCAGCAAGTTTAGATTCAATATCTAAAAATTTAAATTTGCAAGATTTTAAACACACTATAGAAAATTTTTTATTAAAACATAATATTCCACCCGAAGAATATAAAACTTGTTTAGGAAAAGGAATATACCCTTATGACTATACTGACTCATTTAATAGATATGAAGAAACAGAATTAACACTTAAAGAAAAATTTCACTCAATATTAAATGATTTAAATATTACAGATGAAGAACATCAAAGATTTATTAAAATGTGGAATTTATTCAAGTGCAATAATTTAGGAGATTATACGAACATGTATTTAAAACTTGACGTTTACATATTAACAGACTGTTTTGAAAATTTTATTTCTATATTTCCTTTAAATCCTTTTAATTATATTTCTTTACCCTCTTTAGCTTGGGACTCATTGTTGTATTCAAGTAAAATTACTTTAGGTTTATTAACTGATGTTGACATGTTTAATATGATTAAAAATAATATTCGCGGAGGAGTAAGTTCCGTAATGGGTAATAGATTAACAACGGCATACAATGAAGAATACTTGTACAAAAAATATCCTGAACCATTGACTAAAATTGAAAGTGAACAAGAATTTGAAACCATAATAAAGTGTTTAAATCAAAAATCTGATATAATTTATATTGATGCAACTGCTTTATATGCAGGAATAATGACTCAACATTTGCCAACTGGAAACTTTAAATGGGTTGAAGTTCCAGAAGACAAAGAAAGATTAGATAATTTAATGGATAAAATATTAAACACTCTAAAAGATATAGGATATTTTATAGAAGTTGATTTAGAATATCCAGTAGAAAATCATAAAAAATACTATGAATTTCCCTTTAGCTCCAATCAAAAGATGTGTAATAAATAAAGAATTATCAATTTGGCAACAATTAGTAAATAAAAGAGATGAAAATTATAAATCAACCCCCAAGCTATTCTGTGATCACACTAATAAAAATAAATATCTTTGTCATTATAAAATTTTACAATTTTATTTAGAACAAGGAATGGAATTAAAATGTGTTCACAATATAATTAGTTTTAATCAAAAACCATTCATGGGTGATTGGATTAAAAATAATATTACATTAAGGAATGAAGCAAAAAGAAATAGAGATGCATTTGGTGATATGATGTATAAGCTTTTAAATAATTCGGTTTTCGGTAAAACCATGGAAAATATTGACAATTATGTAAACATTACTCTTTTAACCAATAACTCTCAAGATAAAAGAAAATTAGTAGAATGTTATCAAAACCTACATTTAAAGACGCTCAAATATTTTCAGATGAATTAGTTGCAGTTGAAATGGGCAACTATATAAAAACTTACAATAAGCCAATGTACATAGGATTTTCAATTCTTGAATTATCAAAACTTCAAATGTTTGAAATGTATTATAATGTTTTACAACCACATTTGAAAAATAGAGTATCACTACACTTAATGGACACTGACTCCTTTTTCCTCAAAGTTGAAAGAGGTAATAAATTTAAGGATTTATTTGAAGAAATTGAACAACCTAACAATTTAAATGTTATAATTAATAACTCAGGAGAGTTATTCACATACAAAAATGAAAAACCAAATAATCTTATATTAAATCTCGCAGCAATTAGATCAAAACAATATGCATTAGAATTAGTCTATGGTGAAGAAATTAAAAATAAAGGAATTCAAAAATCTCTAAGTAGAAGGATTCTATATAGTGATTATGAAGATTGTCTATTAAAATCAGAAAAAAGACTTGATGTAATTCATAATTTAAGATCGAATAAACACAAAATGTTTTTAGAAGAAGCCTGTAAAGTTTCATTAGATAATTATGATGATAAAAGGTATATTTTGTCAGATGGTATTACCACACTTCCAACAGGAACTGCCATTATTCAATTTATAAATAATTTGGATAAAATAAATAAAATATATAACACTAATTTAACAGATGTTGAAATGTGTAAAATTGTAATAAGATATCATCCTAACCAGATTAAAAATGTTAATTTTGAAGATATTGAAGATGTTAGTATTGAAGATATTAAAGATGATAGTGATTCTGATTAAGGTTTATTAGATTTTTATCAAACATTCACCTTCAACTCACAAAGATTCACCTTTGGTTCAATGTTACTACTTTTTATCAGATAACCTCAAACTTCATCATATTTCATCACTTTTCATCACATTTCACCACATTTCGCCACATTTCACCATGACGAAATCTGACGAAGTTTGAGCCTATAAGAGGAAGTTTATTTTTTTAATATTTAAAATGTCAACAATCAATTTAAGATATTCAAAAGTTAATGAACTTGTTCAAAAAGCTAAAAAATTATATGAAATTATTGATAAACAAAAAGAAATAATTAAGGGACAAGAAATTAAAGGACAAGAAATTAAAAGACAAGATTATTTAAAATGTGTTAATATTAGAAATCTTGTATTATTTCTTTTTGTAATATTTTTTATATTGATTATTTTATCAACCTTTCTATTTTATTTCTCTTTTTCATCAAAGATAAAAAATCAAGAGACAAGATTATTTAACATCTTATAATGGTAGTTTTATCAACCATTCTATTTCTTTTCTCATTATTACATTACGAGCCTCGTCAGATTTACTCTCTAAAATAACCTTTCCACGCATAGATTCTACAACACTTTTATCAACCATATTAGCACTTTTCATTAAATATTCATTCTCATTTATTAAACCAGTATTTTCAATAGTAAGATCAACCATTCTATTCATTGCTCTCTTGAATAATATTTCCCGTTCAACATTTAAAACAACAGAATCTCGACCAATTGCACATTGAGCTCCTAAAGTTTGATTATTATATTCAGTCAAACGTTCAAGACATTTTTTTCTATTTCTGGTTCTTTATTAATTGTTTGAATAACAGAATTTAAATCCATTTTATATAGAAAATCATGGAATTTGTTGAACCAAAGGTGAATTTTATATTATCCAGATCTTCCAAGAATTTCATTTAATTGTTTTTAGTAATATTTTCTTTAATAATATCTTGTACATTTTGTTCAATTTGTTCATCTTCATCTTCTTCATCTTCATTCTCTTCATGTTGATAGTTTTCTAAACCATTGGCACCAGAACCTAAAGCATCTTTACAATTATTAGATTTATATTTTTTAATTGATTTGAAACTTTTAAAACAATGATTACATATAAATGTTTTACCAGGAATAGTGTTCACATCATTAAGATTCACATCATTAGGATTGTTATTATTGTTATTATTAGGACTCATATTATTAGGACTCATATTATTAGGACTCATATTATTAGGATTATCATTATTATTATCACTCACCTTTGGTTCAATGCTTATAATCGCTCTAATTTTTTTAGACCTCTTTGCTCTAACCCTATGTCTATAAGGTGAAGGCATTTCTAAATCAAGGTGGAGTTGAAGGTGGAGTACCAATCATTTTACAAATTTGAGGTTGTTTAAGGTTAGGATTTTCACTTTTTATTTTTGTAAATTCTATAGATTTTTGTTTTAATAAAAATATATTTAATTTGCTTGTATCAACCATAGCCATCTGATCCATTTTTTTCAAAAACTCTTCCATTTTAAAAATATAAAATATAAAAAAATATAAAGATATAAAGATGTAAAGATATAAAAACATAAAGATTCGCCTTTGGTTCAATGTTCGCCTTCGGCTCATAAAGATTTAAATATTTTTTAACCATTTCTCTCGATTATATTTTTTAGAATATCCATGGGTTATAACATTTGCTTTTTCTAATTTTATAATTTGATGTTTTATATCTTGAATTATTTGATTAGATTTTAAAATTTCTTCATCAGTCAAGACTCCATCTTCTAAAGCTTTTAAGTGAAATAAATATAATTTTGAAATTCCAAGTTCTATCGATAAACAAACTTCACGATATAAACTTTTCTTTTTTGAAGTATATGATATAGAAACAATTTCAGTCAAGAAACCATCAGCAACTGAAATACTTCCAAGTATTACTGGTGCAAAGGTTAATAATGGTAAGGTTGCAGGTAAAAACCCTAAAGAATAACCAGCAATCTTTAAACAAGTATTAACTTTATTCCATCTATTTTTAATTTTTTTATAATGTTTTAATAAATCTTGTAAATGAAGTTTTTCAGATTTAAATTCTTTTACTCTCATAACTTCTAATTCAGAAGGCACCGAAGGCTTTGTCCCCATTATCTTTGAAGGGTTTTTAGGACTTAAGGTTTGACCCCGATTCTCTAAAGTCTGATCCTGTCTCCAATCTGATTCTATTAAGTCTAATTCTTTGAGGTCTTTAAACTCTTTAAACTCTTTAAAGTCTAATTCATTGAAGTCTGATTCTTTAAAAATTGGATAGATTCTATTCGAATATTGAACCGGTGGTACATCTTTATGAACCGAAGGCGAATGTTCCCTCAAGATTTTATCTTCTTTAACTTCCCTTTGGGTCGAATGCTCCTCCATTTAATATATTTTAATAATTAAAAACAAAATTTTATTAAAAAGAAAAAAATTTATAATAACAAGATTTTATTGTCTGACAACAACACTCGCATATCATAGAAAAGTCTTGTTGTGAGCACTTCTTTATACAACTCAAACAACGCTTTACGAACATCATCAACATCAATCTTTTTTTCATAAAATATTAAATCTATATAATGTACAAGTGAACTATTAAAATCAATAGTTTTACATTTAACTTTATATGCTTTATGTGGTTGAGTATTATCATGCCAATACCCTCGTGTTAAATCATAACTAGTCATTATAACATCACCCTTTTCAAACTTACTATTATAATCACATTTCACAAATCATTTCATTGTTTGATTATCATCAGTAAATAAAAAGAAATAAGGATCAATAATTTTTACAACCATAAAACAAGACCACTCTTTACTATTTGTTGTTATTGAAGTTGGTTTTACAAAATGATAATATATATTTGGTGATAATGCTCCATAATTCTCTTCTAATTCAGCAGCTCTTTTTCTAATGGTGTGTATGGGGTTAATATGTGTTGAGTGAGACTCTAAATTTATAAGTCTTTTATTAAATGATTTAATTGTCTCATTTATTGTGTTATATACTGTATTAAATCTAATATTTATAATTTCTTTACTTGTAGAATTTAATATAGCAATCTTTAACATTTTTTCTAATTTATTAAATTATTCATTTAACTTTACAACTTGTTCATTTAACTGACTTTGTAAGTGAATAAATTGTTGTTCAATATTAATAAGTCTGGATTCTAATGAATTAATTTTTTTTGTTTTTGAATAAATTTTTTCTGTTAATAATTCTTTAAATGTTCTTATTTTTCTATCAAGAAAATATTTATTAACTGCATCACTATCATTATCTGGCCAAGGTAAATCTTTTATCCTATGTCCATTCATGTCTAAATCACTCTTCATAGAATCACCTTTTTCATTAATATATCTATTTTCTGTAATAGAAAAAAACATCTTGAATATCTAGTTCATTTCGAACTCCTCTAGTGTGATATATAACTCATTTTTATTATAAAAATTTAAAAATTGAAATCTCTTCACATTATAAAAATTTATACCTGTTTCAAATGTAAATACATTGAAATCTCTTCACCATTAAAATCAATTAATTCTCCATTTCCATCAACAATTTTAAAAGTAATACTACTTAAATATTTACTACACATGGGTAAATAATTTGGAGGATTCATTCTTTCAATTATTTAATATCCCATTCCTACAGTGTTGAAGGAAAAGAATATAAAATGTTTGTTTCTTTTCCATTATGATAAGAACCTGAAATCACAATAAATATTTATAGAATTTGTATTTGTTATTTTTATAATATCTTCAGATTTTATTTCTTTTATTTCACCCTTCTTGTATGCTTCATATTTATTTAATTTAAAACCTAAAATAACTATCATTATTAAAAACAAGCAGTGCATTCTTTAAAACCATGATACATTTTGAAGTTGGTAAATCTATTTTAATTTCAAGAGATCCTTTTGTTTTTTTAGAAATTATATTATTTAATTCTTTTATTTCATATGCTCCTGGTTCTATTGTTATTATACTAGATAATGCACCTATTACATTAAGTATAGCTGTTGGAATTGCCTCAGTAACATGTTGAAATCGGAATTCATTATTTTTTCCAGTTATATTAAAAATTGTGTTGTAACAACTAAACCATAATAATCCTAATTCATAATTTAAATTCTGATTTAAATTTATAGATTCTTCAAAATTTATTCTAAAATCAGATTCCTTAGAATTAATTAATAAGGTTCTTGAATATTTATCAGACATTATATTTACCATTCTTTTTAAACTTTCTTCCATTTCTTATAGCATTGAATTGGAAGTGAGTAAAGTTTCCAAATAATTATATATTTCTTGAATTATATTTATAAATTTATGTTTTATATTTTCTTTTTCTTCTTTGTTTATATTATTTAATTTATACAAAACGTATAAACATAAAACTCCACATATTTTAGTATTATTAGGTTGAATTTGTAAAGTATTCCAAGTATATCCTTGGTCTAAATATTCTTCAACTTCTTTTGTAGGTTTAATCCCATATGAATCAAAATATATAATTTTATCATAAACCCCAACCCAATGAGATCCTTTTTCATTAGAGTTTTGATAATTTATAATTATATTCACCTTTTTAGTTTTTCCAATTTTATATAATTCATCATTCATTAAAATTTTAATTGGTAAATTTAAATAATTTGCATAATCTTTTGAATCAAAATTTGTTTTGGTTTCAATTCCAAATGTTTTTAAAAAATCTAATATTGAATACTGAGTCATTTTTAAAAAATTGAAGTGTATATTTATTAAATTTATCTTGTGAAATTATTCCATGTTTTAATAATTTTTTAGATATCTTAAAAATATCTTCATTCAAATTATTATGACCTGCTTTCTTTGCTGCTAATAATTTTCTTAGTTGAATAAAAAGATTAATAAAATCTTTATGAACAAAAGGTGAACATTGAACCCTTCTATTCATTTTTCCTTCTTTAACAACATAACCCCTTTCATTTTGATTTAAATAAGTCTTTAAAGATTGTATATATTTTGATTTTGAACTACCTCCTATTAATTCTATTAATTGTAAATATTTTTTAATTTCATTTTTATTATTTGAAGAATATCCTTTAATTAATTTATCTAAATCTTTTGTGTATTTTAAATCTAAACGTTGATTATTGAATGTATTTTCAGAATGAATATGTGGTTCGCCATTATTATTTTCATACAACACAAATTTTTGATTATTAATTGTTATAATTTGAAATCCTTTATCGTTAATGGAGAAGGTGGGCTTAATTGAATCAGTCAATCCTTCACTAATTTTTGTTTTTGTCTTGTATGGTTTTATATCTTCCAATTCTTCCAATTGTTCAAGTTCTTTCAAATGTTCAAGTTCTTTCAAATGTTCAAAATCATCTGGGGGTTTAAATTCTAATTCTTTGGGTTTTAAAGGTCCTGATTCTAACTCTTTTAAAGCTTTAAGAGTTGGTTGTTGTTGTTTCGTCATTAATTCATTTAAATTTGTAGATTCATAATGTTGAGCCAAATCTTTTTTATTATACTTGTCTTGTTCAAACTGTAATTTTTTTAAAAGAGCTAATCTTTCTTCATATCCATTTTTTATACTATAATATAGTTTATATACTAGGGCATGGTTGATTAATCGATTTTAGAGAAAAATGATTAACGATTAATTGTTCAGTTTTTGAGTCGATTAATCGATTAATTTATTAATTTTTTTTATATGTATTTTAAGTAAATAACTTCTGCATTTTAACAAAAATAAAAGTTTATTTCACTTCAAATTAAATTCAGTACATATATAGGTAAAAAATAAAATAATACATTATAAATTATTTAGTTTGTATTTTTTTCATTTAATAAATGTGCACGTAGGAAGCAGAGTTTATCCAACGTATTGTCGTTCAAGGATGTCCGGAGCTTTGTAACGAACAAACCAGCAGCACTAAAGCTTCTTTCCGTCTCCACTGATGATGGCCGCACGCTCAACAATCCATTATAAATTTTTGATAGTAAATCTGTTTTTATTTTACTGTGTTCGTAAACCATCATTTCCCTTTTTATATCTTGTAAACTATAGTTGAATGCAGCTGTTGAATTGGGTTTAGCAAGTTCTTTAGTTAAGAATTCCTGTAACTCATCTGCTTTTGAATATTTTGCTCTTTTTTCAGATACAATTTCTATAACATCGTTTTCATCTTCGTAATCAGAATCAGCTTCGGATGAATTTTCTGTAAGCGGTATAAGTAACCTATTAGCAAAATCTTTAGTGGTATTAGTGAAGTCATTTTTGGTTGGTTTTTTAAAAACAAAGTTTTCATCTGATACACTTTCTAAATATTTTATTGGGTCATCCAAATACAACAGTAATCCTTCAAGATTTGGGTTCCTTCTCTCATTAATTCTGGTAATCATTGACGCGCAAAAGCTCTTTTAATTTTGTCAATAAGAATTCAAAGATTTTTGTTGCTTGTATTAAGTTGCAATCTTTCATGCCCAGGGCCAAGGAGCTTACTTCAATTACTTCCAATGTTTCGACAATATCCGAAATAACATTTAGTTCATAATTGGAAGGAAAAATTTGAACAACAGACAAATCATGTAAAACTGTTTTTATAACGTCTTTCATTTCCAAGAACCATTTAAGCATAGTGAAAAATTGTGAGCTCAATGCGCGTCTGTGTGCGCGTTGTGTTTGTGTGCGCACACAGACGCGAGCAATGTCATTTTTGTGTTGGGTTGTTAGTTGATCTCGCGTCTTTGTGCGCTTTGCTTTTCTTTGTTTTTGGCTGTGTGCGCACACAGACGCGAGCAAGAGGTATTTTTCAATTTTAAATTAGTTTTTTGTAATATGTTTTTTTTAGAATTTTATTAGGTTTTTGTGTGAATGATTAATGGTGATCGATGATTAATGGTGTTAATGGTATCGAATTTCGGGTTATGATTTTTGGTAAAGATGGCTGCTGTTAATTATGATTCAAACAATATGATATCAAATTTATGTGGTGGATTGCTTTCCGTGGATTTTCAATGCAATTATTGTGATGTAGAAGCTATACAAAGACAGGTTCCAGATAAAATGATTGAGAAGAGTTCAGCTACAAGATTGTTTAATATTACTGAAAGTACTGGAGGTGTTATGACTGGTATGATCCCTGATTATCGATCTCAAGTATGTCGTGCACAAATGGAAGCAGCTCGATTTAGATATAAACATGGATATGAAATGCCTTGCGACATAATATGTCGTTCTATTGCGGATATTAAGCAGCTGTCTACCCAATCAACTGAGATGCGACCATTAGGTTGTTCAATGATGGCTTTATCCTATAGTATTGAAATGGACAAATTGTTATTATTCAAAAATAAAATTATTATTCGTGCGCTTGAATTTAAACATAAACACATAGCCAGCATCGAATTCCATCTTGTGGAGGTATCAATTATCAAATTTAATTCCTTACCAATTTTATTTTTACAGGCTTTGGTGTTGTTATCTTTTCAACTTCTGATGACTCTAATCTTAATATCATATTGGAAAATAAATTTGGAAAGAAATTATTTTCTAGGGTAATATCTTTATTTGCTTCAATCTCTAATTCAATTTTGTAATACAATTTTGTATTACAAATATCTGTAGGATTTGATGTTTGATGGGATTGAAAAACTATCTCACCTCCAACACTTAAATTTGCAATAGAACCAGAAGAAGGAAAAATTTTAAGTACCGTATATTTCGGCGTATAAGGCGACCGTCAGATAAGACGAGGTACAAAATTAGAGCAAATTTTTATGATTTATCATATATCGGTTGTAGTAGTATAAATACAACTAGTATAAATACAACTAATATAAATACAACTACCTGTACTGTAATACTTTCTTTTATATCGGTTGTATAAGACGACCCACAATTTTCAAGGGTGATTTTTTGACTTTAAGGGTCGTCTTATACGCCGAAATATACGGTATATTACATTTCTTGATTTCATGAGTAAACTCTTTTTTATAATCAAGATTTAATTTATTTTTTCCTGAAATTTCAAGATTTATATTATTCATTTTTTATGATATAAATTTAAAAATTTAAAAATTTTTAAAACATTTAAATTTTTAAAAACCTAAGTAGTTATGAATCTGGTCGCTGTGGACCATAGTTTTCCTTGTTTGGTTATTGACAAGTTTGTTTTGAGCATTTTAACCTGATGAAGTTTAATATGAAGTGATGAAAAAATTGAAGTTTAAAGGGTTTATTTCCAAGATTGAAAAAATTAAAAAAGATTGAAATAGTTTATTTTTTAAGGGGTAAAAAGGTTAAAATTGTTTAGTTTTGAATGGGGGTTGATGTGCCAGCCACACGATGGTTAGGGGCCAACGCGGCTGAATGGGACACAGTGACCAGATTCATAACTATTAATGTAACTTGGTCTATCTAAACATCTAGAATCTGGATTTAACAAAGCGGCAATTAAATTATCGTTGATTTTAATAGATTTTTTAAACGAAGGTTTGGAAGTATATTTGACTAATTTACCGTCGGTAGTACAAAGGCGAAAATTCATTCTTCTCTTTAAATTTTCTACAGTTTTACCATATAAACTGTTATTTAACAATTTGTAATAATTTTTGTCTAAACTATTTGTACTTTTTGCTTTTAATTCGGTATTAGTGTCTATATATTTTTTAAAAAATTGAAGATTGTTTAAATCTTACAGCTCTATTTAAGCGTGTAACTTTAACACCAAGTGACAAGTACAATTTTAATAATCTCCAATGAATAACATAATAAGATTTTGGAAGATGAGTTAATAACAATTTTTCAACCTTTGACCCAACAGGTTTCATTTTTTCTGCAGCTACAGGGAAATCGTCCAACTTATCATGAAGCTCAGAAGGAATTACAAGATCAACTTCAAGAGTGTATCCATAAGACAAAGATTCAAGATTTAAATTCCTACATTCATCCATTATTAAATCAAATCCATCAAGAACCCAAATAAATTCGCCACAAGGTAATGGTTGACTTAAAGCCCAACCGTAAAGATTATTAATATCTATATAAAGTAAGTCGGTGTTTTCATCGCTTTTTACATAATGTTTATTTACAAAAGTAAGACCGCCTCTTATTCCACCCTCATAAAAGCTAAACATTTCGTTTTCAGTTATAAGTTCAATCGGTTCATCTAAAGACATTAAAGAAGAAGACATACCAGGAATTCCGAAGTAATTCAATGGTTCTAACCTATTATGAGCATTAGATTTCAAACGAAATTGTTGGAAGAAATCAGCCAAAAGAAAACAATCAAGTTTTAAATATATCATCATGTAGTCTAATAAAAGTTACGCAATTAGTTTCAACCCAAATCTATTGAGTTTTTTCATACTCAAGTTCAGTGACACCTTCCCAGATTTGTGGTAATTCATAAGTAGTTTGGAGAATATCTAAAGATGTAGCGAAATTGTAAGGAAAGATTCTTTTCTCAGAAACTATAGTGCTAGTAAAAACAGAATTGGTTAAAGGTAGTATTCAATGTTTTGACGGCTTTAGCTAATGAATCATTAACAAATTGATAAGAATCAATGAATCTTAGCCTAAGTTTTCCTAAATGAGCAATCAAAGAAATAAAATTTTCAGTAGTTATAGGGATACAGCCTAAAGTCCAATTCTTAAATTTATTTAAACCATATTTAAGTATATGGTGCATATCGCATCCTTTCAAGTTGTGAAATACGATAGGCAAAATTTTATTAATTTTCCTATTTATGTTGCATGTGCTACAAGCAGCACCCAAGTATTTCCCAGTAAAATGATCGTGATCTCTAACAGGATCGACGATACATTTCATGCAAAGGTAACAAAGAGATGCACTATCAAATTGTTGTTGTTCAATATTAGTTAATTTCACTATAGGTTTCCTACCCATTTTATAATAAAAAGGAAGAACTTTGTTTAATGCTATATCCTCTATAGCACTTAAAAAACTTTCGACGCAATCTAAACCTATGAACTGCTGATAAATGACGCAGTTAATGGTTTCGCGTTATTAGAGATATTATTAACTTTTATTTTCCCGTCTTTTTCAAATTCGATTGTTATTACGAATTTAATTTTGACGGAGCCTAATTCATTAATAATATCTCTTAATTTGATTATTAGCGATTCTGGAAATATTATTTCCTTAATATTTACATCGCTAGTATTTAAACTCAATATCTGATGGGTACCTCTTAAATCTTGTTGTACTATTGGTACATTTCCACCTATTTGTATATTATTTAATACACCCAAAGGATCAAGGGAAATGTTTTGTCAAATCCATCATTGGATTCAATCAACCAATCCGTCCTGGAATTCAACAACCAGTCCATCCCAAGAATCAAAGGAAATGTTGTCAAATACGTCCTGGGATTCAACAACCAGTCCATCCCAAGAATCAAAGGAAATGCTGTCTAATCCGTCCTGGGATTCAACAACCAATCCATCATTGGATTCGAAGTTTGGCTGCTTTTGTATAATCTTTATACTACCAACTATTATAATTTGATCAGCCAATCATTTCTGACTGAATTTTTCTATCGACTACTTAACAGACTCATTTCACGAGTAATTTTGCAGTAATAATATGGGTCCATAGTTTTACTTCGAATTGGTAATTATGATTTTGTACTTTTATTAATATGTTCTATTTTATTATAGATTAGTAAAGTAATGTATATATGTTATATTAATTAAATTCTTTAAAAATGAAATTGGTTCCTTCTCGTTACTAGAAAAATCGTCAGCATCTTTGGCTCGTACGTCCCTTCAAAGGTCACAAAGGTTCCACCGGCAGCAGCGCCCATCATTGATCTCAATGTACCCACTCCGGTGCCAAAGAACCCAAAACCATAACGAAGGAACCTCTCCAATGCAGAGGAATGCCAAAAAGAACTCGAGGAAGGCTGCAGCGTTAGCTCAGATTGATGAGATCCTAAACCGCCAAATCTCTTCTTGCGGATATGGAATACAATGGATGGTAACGCTTTACAATATTCACATTTCAATTCCAATATGCTTTCAGTTATATTAAATTAATGATAAACGGTAAGGATAAAGGAAATATTATTGGCTTAAGCATTGTGTAAATGTATTCCTGGGATTCAACAAAAGGCAATCCATCCTGGGATTCAACAAAAGGCAATCCATCCTGGGATTCTACAAAAAAGGTAATCCGTTCTGGGATTCAAAAGAAGAAGTATCTAATTGAAATTTTTTATTTGTAACATTTATTTCTACGGTTGAGGGTCTTTTAAAAACAGTGTCTTTTTTAAAATTAAACCTATCTAAATGATTTTTATGGTTATTGTAATTATATGTTACGGGGTCACTAATTTTACATGTGGGGCATATAAAATAAGTTTTATTATAATATTTTTTAATATAATAATTTTCCATTATAGAATGGCAATTATTATTATGTTCTTTTGCTGAACAATAATTCGGGTAAAGTATACTTATAAAATAAAAATTTAATAAAAAATTGACTAAAAAGTTATTATAATTTAAATGAAATTTTTTAATAATTTTCCTAAATATTGTATGCAACCAATCAGAATTTAATATTCGATATTAATGAAAAATTTAATTAACTAAATTTAAAAAAAATGTTTAATATAAATAGTATCCTATTAGAAGAAAATAGTAAATCTGTTATAGGTTTGGTATGTAAACCTCCTGTTCAATACCTTCAATATAATATGTACTATTTGAAATATTCTATTACTTATTCATTCAAGGTATTTTTTATTTAATTATTTAAATTATTAATTTTTGTAGGAACCAGTTAATTTAAAAACCTATCAATTTAATATTCAAATTGGAGATATTGGGGAAGAAGATAGAAAAAATCTTGGAGAAATTCTTAGATTAATTAATAAAGAAATGTATTTTAATGAAAAATTTACATTTATCAACTGTGAAAAAGGTTGTAAAATAGTTGAAGATAAAAAGTCAAAAGTTCGAATACTTATTCAAGGAGTCAAGATAAATGGAGCTATAATTAAACCAATTTGGAAAATTACAAATGTTGTTGAATAAATTTATGTATTTAAGTGCTCTTTTTATTGTTATTTAAATATTTTAAAGATATCTTTAAAATTGTTATTTTCGCATACAATATTTAGTAAAATTATTAAATTTAAAATTCAATCTCAAATAAAACAAACTTTTTGCGAGGGATAACCCCTTATCATTAACAAATTCAAATATCATCATCTAAAAATGTGATGTATTTCCTCTTATGATTAATATATCATTAAAAAATACTAGAGATTTCCTCTTATCATTACCAAATATCATTAAAAAATGTTTAATATAAATTTATAAAAAAATATTGATTAAAAATCGAATAAAATTTAAATAAAGAAATTGTTAATAATTTCAAAAATACTTACATTTATTTTCTGTTAATTTATTGATAATGGGCATTTTTTTCATTAATTTTTTGACATTATTTTTGGGCTTAATCATAGACATTTTCTTTATCTAAAAAATATTTAAATTTTAATGATTTAAAAAAAAATCTTACAAGCTTTGGTATTGGTAAGTTATGACAAAATGAAAAAACTAATCATTTATATACCATTGATCCTTCTTAATAAATACATAATAATTAAAGGATTATGTTTTTTATTTAGATGATTGTTGTCATTGAAGATAGTTTCATGTGTTATTTTAATCCTTAAAGATAGAGGATTATCATCATTATATAATTCAATTAACAACAAGTTATTTACTCTAATATTACAATATTCTTTCTTTAACATCATTTTAAATACAAAAAACAATACATTTTCATTATAAAAATTTATTTCATAGACTTTAACCAACCCAAACAATGTTGTCCACATGTTTTTGTCATTGGAATTTTGGTAGCGTATTCCACTGTATTCAATTGGCATGGACATTGTTTGTAGTTTATTGATTAATAAAGGCGGATAATAGAATACCATTTGATCAAATGCATATATTTTGTCTGGTTTCACGTATATTGCAAGCCAATGTTCACCATTCAGATTAGCAGATTGAGTATTTAGAATTATTGCTTTGTTGACATCTAAATAAGGTATTTTGTCTAATGGGAAAACACCTAGAAATTCTTTTCCTAGTAATTTTCTTCCAATAATTTGTATATGAATAGAACTAAATTAATAATAATTAAATTATTTAAATTATTTCTTATTTCTGTATTGTAAAAAGGAAAATAATTATACACAAAGGTAAAGTCCATGAGAGCTACTTCCCATTCATCATCCAAGTACATTGAATTTTGAAATTCGACATTAAATTTGCTAGCTTCATTATTTGGATGAGTCTGAGGACAACTATTAGAATGTAAATTCACATAAAAATCTTTTTATCATTTATTTTACGAAAATGTAATGTCATGGGCGTTTTTGTATCTTTACTAAATTTTATTAATTTTCCACTATCGTCACGTATATTGATTTTAATGTTGTTTATAGAAGAATTAGAAATTGGTAGATACATTGGATTCTTCATTTCTAATTGCACAATTTCTCCTTGATCGTATTTTTTTATCCAAATAGAAAATGATCACTATCACTAATAACAAGATACTGATTTTAATCCAAATTTAATAGCATGTTCAAAATCTGGAAACGTTATTTTAAATGGAACATGTGGATAAACAACAACTAAATTCTCATATCTTTCAATGAACATGTCGACTTCAGGAGTATTTGTAGGATTTATTACTTCAAAGGTTCGATTTGAATTATTTATTCTAAAATATTTAATTTCTTCGTCCATCTTTACTTTTTCATATTGTATCAATGAATTACTATAATAAGGAAAAGTATACACAAAGGTAAAATCCATGAGAGCTACTTCCCATTCACCATCCAAGTACAATTGGACTTTGAAATTCGAGATTAAATTTACTAGCTTCATTATCAGGGAAAATAAAAGTACAACTATTAGAAGGTAAAATAATATATAAATCTTTCATAATATTTATTTAATCAATTGATTTTCGGATATCCAAGTTGGAGTTTCATATCCGTGCCATTTAACATAGTATGGTTTATATTTACCATCTTTTTTGGTTTTAAACTCCTTTGAATTCTAAATATTGTAAGAGCAGGAATAACTTGAAGTTCTTGTTCGTAGAATTTACCAGTGATTGGTTTGTTTTCATGATCAACTATCACATACATGACAGGATTCTGCTTTGTATCGATTTTCAAAATTTGATATACTTCATCACTCCAATTATTATCAAAGTTTTTGATGAATGGTGAAGAATTGATTTTAATAATTCTTACATGATCACCAACCTTGTATTTTTGTTTATTGATTTTTTCTATCTTTGTTTGTTTTTAGTAAAATCAACAGGTGTTTGTCCTTTTATTCCTCTATGTGGCGAATGATTGTAACTGAAAATAATTTTTGGCAAAACATTTATCCAAGTTTTATTACCTTGATATACAAAATATTTTTTCGATCTTTCTCTTAAAGTTCGATTAAATCGTTCTAATTGAGCAGCTTTGAACTGAGAAAATATCGAGAAGTGGTTTATTCCTTTGATAACCTCTTTAACTTTGCTGTTATAAAATTCTTTACCTAAATAAAATATTTAAAAATTAAATAATTAAATTTAATTACCTAAATCTGTTTGTAAATTAATAGGTTTGCCATCTGCAAACATTTCTTTCATCGCTCAGCTATTTCATTTGCAGATTTAGTTTTTGTAGGAACAGCACGAGCATATATATTAAAAACATTTAATACAAGTCAGAATATATTTGTATCCTTTGTTAATTTTTGAATAAGGTGTCATTTCCATCAACTCCATTTGCCATACATCATTGTTTCCAATTGTTTTGTATGGTCTTGTTGGAAATCGTTTCAACATTGGTTTATTTATAACTATATGCTAATTGATTAGATAACCATTTCTGAGTTTCTTTCTTTGAATCATTCACTCGTTTTGATTAATTTTTCTACACCACCAAAACCATCTGGATATTTTGGGTTTGTCCTATATTGTTTTGAACTTTTTCTCTATTTATTTTCTCGTTTGTTTTCACCCTTTTCACTTTTTTCATTTTTGTTTTGTGATACGTTTCCTTTATTATTACAACAAGTTGTCAAAATATTAAAATCTACAATATTTTTATTTGGTAATGAACTCTTGATATCCATTAAGAACTTAATGATGAGATGCACTAATTGCAGATAAGACTATAGGAATTAATGCAGCCAAGAACCCTCCTTTTTGTTTATATATTATCTTTCTCATTAGACGACGATTTTTGTATCAACTAGAGATAAAAGCGATCTTTTATGTCTTTGCAATACTAATCTTTTAGCTTTAGTTATATTTACATTACCACGTACAACATTTATAATGACTTCAAGCAAATCATCAATAACAAATGATGGAAAAGACTGTTGAAAATATCCTGAAAATATCCTGTATTGAAAATATCCTGATACCTTAAACTACCATGGCTTTTTTAGTGATAGTCGTATTTTGTATTGAAAATCCTAGGGCCATGGAGACCCTCTCACTATAGTCTGAAAAAAATATTTTTGTACTGAAAATCCCAGAAAGTAAAAAAAGTAAGTCACGACAATTGCGTAATCAAAAGTTGCAACAGACCTCCCCCAGTGGGGGGGGGGGGGTAATTGTTGCGGTAAGCCACTAGCTACCTACTCTCGAATCTTCCCATTTTTGACAATTCGCAGAAAAGCAAGCAACTGGGCTTTGCTGCTGATATCTATCGATTCGTCAATTTGAAGTGCCCTAGAATTTAGTAATGTCATCAACTACATCCGTGAAATGCTCTCGAAGTTGATCACCAATATTTTCATACATATCTTTAATTTTGCGTGAAATTGTATGTGCTGACAAAAGAATCGACTTCATATTTACAGCAGTCTCGGTGCTAATCATGGAACCAATAGCAATTTCTAACGCTAGCAAAATAATATTCTCAGCGTCAGAATATTTTTTTAGCCAAAAGTTTGGAATTCTTGTAGCTTGCAAGTTGAGCATTTTCGGACACAGAACAAAATTCTTCAGTTTTTTGGATTATTTTTGTAAGTTGCAGTGACGTTTCTCAAAGTTATCTCTTGTTTTGTTTATATGTTCTGTATGCCTTGTTATTAAATGTCTAAAAGGTTTACTTGGTACCATTGCCTTGTTTGAGGGAGTTGCAGATCATGACAAGTAAATTGGAATCGAGTTGTTGCTTTCGGATGTAACAAGATCAAATTTGAGATAGGAATGATTGTATTTGCGTTTGAATGAGCTGTTGGGTTATTGTGTTGGTGGTGAAATTAAATTCTTTTTACTTCTGTTTTTTTTCTGAGTTCCATAGATCGTCCCGTTTGTCATGACGACCTTCCCACCAAGTAATTTTACTTATTTATTTATAAATTTGATTATTTAGGTATCCTCAACAGAGATTTGCTGTTTTGTTTGCTTTGCTTTTATTGTCACCTGTTTCCTTTTCCTCGCTATCCTGAGATCGATTCATGTACTTGTATATTATTTACGCTTCAAAATATTTTAAAATAAATATATCCAATGAGTATATATTTCAAATTACTTGCGATTTAATCTTTCGTGGAATACCAATTTCAATATTGTCAGTTAAAATTAAATATTTACTGATTTTAAAATTTCAATAGATTTTTATCAAATTACAAAAAACGTTAGTAATTTTAAATATTTGACAAATGCTTCGTGGCAACACGATAAATATCTTACGGCACACCATTTGAGTAACACTGTTTTAAAGCATTAAAATATTGGAATATTTATATGATCAAAGATAATTCATTGATTGTTCATGGGATTATGACCCTAATGAATCTTAATATTTCTGCTTTGAACGCTTCAATCAAATTGTTTAAAGTTTCTATTTTAATTTGAAAATTAAAACTGTTTTTCTAATTGATTTTTTAATAATTCCGGTTTGAATTGTTCAACCCGATACTGATATTTCTAATTGTTTATAAATTGATGAGATTGACAAGGACTATCTTATAGTTGACAATATTTTCATTAAATACATTATTCGCAGCAAAAGACTTAAATTATCACTTTATTATTCTAATTGTTTAATCCTACGCTAGAAATATCGAATCAGAATATATAATTAATATAGATTTAATTATTGGGATTAATATTAATATTATATTTTTGGGCCGTAAAAGAATTCTGATCCAAAATATTTGTTGACATTAATTTTTTATAAATGATTTTTGCTTTAAAAACCGAAATGTTTACTTACCAAGAGTCAAAACAGATTTTATCTTTTCATAAAAATAATAAAGCATGACTTTTTATTAAAACAATTCTGGGATATCTAATGCCTCACTGTGTTTAATCATGTATTTGACAGATTTTTCAACATTTTGAAAATAACGAATATGTCGAATTTTTACACTCTATTCTCCCAATATTTTAACTTGCTTCTAACGTTATGTTAAATAATTTAACTAATAATAAAAATTAACATTTAATTACACTCAATTCTGTGTATTTAAACAATTATTATAAAATTACAATTTAAATTAATTTTCAAACTTACAATAAATTTCTTGTTTAAATAAATTGCATAAAAAATATTTTCTGCAGATTTAAAAGCATTCAGATTTTTTCAAAAATTTTGAAATTTCACAAAAAATATTTAAGTGATAATTTTCAAACTTTTGTTGAATATAAAAATTTATTATTTTATGAGAATATATAAATAAAATTTAAATTTTTTTATTTTAAACAAAATCCAATTTTGACAAATATTAAATATGAAATATCGACGTAATTTTTAAAAATGTTAAATAATATAATATTACTTATTATATAAAGTATTATATAAATTAACATTTTAGAATGCTTAACTGAGAAACATTGAGTAGAGCAATGAGAGATTAACTTGGCAGAAAGGGAGATGCAGGAAAAGTTGGAAATATTCAAAATACATTTTCTGCAAAATTTGGAACCGGAAAGTTTTTTAAAAGCACATATCTCTAATAAAAGTATTGCTAAGAAACAAAGTAACATCCATATTATATCTTTACGTTTCCATATTTTGTTTACCTCTACGGTTATCAACATTCATCACTTATACAATGTTAAAATCACAACTTTGAAAATACCCAATATTAAATGTTAACTGTTTTAATTTTAACTGTTTTCGGACATTGTATAAATATATTTTACATGATAGAAAAGGGTCATATTATACACTTGAATGAATAAATAATCCCAATGATACGATTGTAGGCATCACTCTCATTCATTAGACATAATTTCCGTTACCTAATGTAAATGAAATTAAGAAATAACCTTGCATTTTCCCATCTTAGATCTTTCAATTATTCCATTTTGTTTAAAAGTGATATTAAAACCCTGTCTATATTTCCTTATATAATAAAAATAATTTTCTTTTATGTTTTAAACATATTGTCTAATTGATTTTAAGTTAGTAGAAGAAAAAGAAACCTAGTTATGGAAGGTTAAGTTCTTAGCTTTTCTGAAGTTTGTATTGATTTTGTTAATATAGGATTCAAAGTCATAGATAATTAATTCCTGGTTCGGGTTCAGATTCAGGTTGCAGTTAATCAGGGACAATAATTTTATGAGAAGTATCTACTTTAAAGTTCGAAAAAACACTTTTTCAAAACATATTTCAATTAAATTGATAGAACGTCCATCGATTTAAGGAACACATTAAAATCAAGAACAACAATTACCATGAACCTTGTAAAAATATAAATAAAGTAGCCTCCACATTGACAAAGCAAATTATCAACTTTTACAAGATTAGTTTCCCAAACTTGTTTCATCAAAAACATAACTCTTTCTTCAACTTTCACCAAATATAAAACTACAACATTTATTCTTTTCCTCTCATATCTTTATTCAGATAATTTATCATACCTAAATTAATTAATTAAACACTTAAAAAGGCAATTTCGAATATTTGTGTTAAATTTAAACAATTGATCTAATCGTAAACTAAATAAAGAAATATCAAATAATGTAAGTTTAGTATTGTAATGAATAAATTAATAATAATAAAAATAATCACAATAAAAATAATAATAATAATAATAATATTATTATTATTATTATTATTATTATTATTATTATTATTATTATTATTATTATTATTATTATTATTATTATTATTATTATTATTATTATTATTATTATTATTATTATTATTATTATTATTATTATTATTATTATTATTATTATTATTATTATTATTATTATTATTATTATTATTATTATTTTTATTATTATTATTATTGTTATTATAGTTGTTTGCTATTATTTTTTGTTATTTATTCTATTTTCGCTCTTTGTTATATAGAAGAAATTTTGTAAGACCCGATAGAGTCACCGATAAAAAGTTTGGCGGGACAATCGGGGTGCGTGTATGTATTGCGTACTACAATATAAATAATAATGAGATTGAAATAAAAAATCAACTAAGTACAACTAACAAACTATAATTTTAACTTTTATTTAAAAAATACTATAAGACTTTATTTAATTGGGATATCACGAACCGCGGTCGTCGTCTTTTGAGATCGTTAGTTATTTAATCGGGAGATTTAGTAAATTGAGATTGAAGTTGGTTGATTGTAATTAAGCGAGTTTTGAGTTACTATTTTTGAATTTGGACTAGCTTTTATATCTAGATCGTTTGTTGTTTAATCGGGAAATTTAGGAAATTGGGATTGAAATTGGTTGATAGTAATTCAGAGAGTTTTGAGTTATTTTGTTGAACTTGGATTAAACTTTGTGGTCAATCCTGAATCGCGTCTGTGTGCATTTGTTTTTGTGCTAAAAAATTGGATTTTTTGTGTGCGGACACAGACGCTGAAAATTGGTTATTCGACATGTTAATGGTCAAATTGATGTTTTGAAATTATAGAATTTTTGGAATATTATCGGTTTTGGATTTTATTTGGTTTTAAAATTCTTGGATTTTATTGGAAGTGGTTTTAAAAATGACTTGTTTTAAAATTTGGAAAGTTTTGTGGATTATTTGAAAATAAAGATTTAATTTCGTGTCTTTGATTATTTCGAAATGGAAAATGGTATGGATTTTAAAAATGCTAAGGATAATGAATATGATGAATTTGTTTTGAGTGGACATTCGAATGTTGTTTTATCAGTAGTTTGGGACAATAAATCGAGAGTTGCCTTCACTGGTGGAATGAATGATACTATAATTGCATGGAGCTTAGAAGATGGTAAACCAATTGGTATATTATATGGTCATTCAGAATCAATAACGAAATTAATCAACGAAATTAACTCATTCCTTGTAGGTGTGGATTTATGTAGTTATGTAATCGTATGGAAATTAAATCTTGGTCAAATGAAGTTTAATAAATTCAAATCAGTTGAAGTTTCAGACATTATTGACTTTAAGTGCAGTGTTGATCCATTATCCAAAGATGAATTTCTATATCTTCGAACAATAAAACTACAACAGACGCATGGAAATTGGGATATGTATCTCTATAAATTGGAATTTATGCTTGCCGTTATTCCCGAAGATGAGTTATTACTATTTGAGGAATCAAGTCGGAGACTTTTAGTTGATGCTTCGAAAGAATATGATGCACAATACCAGATCGAGTATATCAGAACAAATATGTTCCTTTCGAACATTAAACACTTTGAATATCTAGATCGTTTGTTGTTTAATCGGGAAATTTAGGAAATTCTGATTGAAATTGGTCTCTCTGTCTTCTTGGTTTTTAATTATTCTTTCGATTGTTCAAAAATATGAAATTTCCGTAGTTATATCTTTCTTCATATCTTTATGGATTTTTTTCGAATTTTAATCTATTTGTGTTTTTAATATAGCTATAATTTACTATAGTAAATTATCGCTATAGTAAAAACATAAATAGATTAAAATTAGTTTTTTTAAACATTTTTTAAACATTTCATTTCCCGGACACTGCGGGAACAAAAATGATAGTTGTTAAAAGAAGACATAGTTTCACAGAAATCTTTATTCACTTCAAAAATCTAAACGGAACACACAATCGTTATACTATTTATAGTACATTGAATTGCGTAATCTACAAAAGGGAGAATTATTATTTTAAGTGATACTGTTGACACAGAAGACAAACATACTTACTTAATTTAGTTATACAAGCATTCCCGCATCATTCAATAGATATCAAGGTCTAGTGACCTGGTTATGTAAGTAATTCGTTGGAAATTATTATATCAATCTTACAATAGTAATAACAAAAACTAATTGAGGTTTTGTTTTAAACCCATAAAAACAATAAAAATATAACATTCTACTACAATTATTATTATTAAATGTTGAAATTTACAATTGCTTAGTATATTAGAAAATCTTAATATAACAATTAAANATTATTATTATTATTATTATTAAGACTATGAATCAGTAAATATATCGATGTTTTTGATATATTTACTGATTCATAGTCTAAGCTTTTTAAATATTATTATTTTTTTTATTATTATTGTGTATTCGCTTTTTCAACAGCAGTCACTTATATAAATAAATGAAAATAACACCGATCTAAAATCTTATTTAATAAGTCACAAAATTTGGAAATATTTAATATAAATGAGTGTGAATGTGTTGATGTCAGTTCCTGAATCTTAGTAATGTAGTAAGTATCTGACTAAGTGAAACCTAAATAGTTAAAACACAGAACCTTAATGGCAATTTAATACATTACCTTAATTTACTGTTTAGACATTTTGAACATCGATAGCCTTTCTGTAAGCATACTTAGTTTAACTAGCTTAAATTGACAATTTTTATGAAATTTAAATTCATTTAGTCTTGTGGATAAAAATATTTGGATTGTCCTGCATTGAAAATTGTCCCGGAAAGTGTCTCGTATTGCACATCTTACCTTATTATTCCTATCTATTTCTAAAGTAACTTTTCCAAATAACACTGCTTTGGTTTAACTGGTAACAATTATTTAAATTCAAAAATTCAAATGTTTCAATTCAAGTATGTCATGAGCTTTTAACGAATTCACATTGCTTAAGTTTTAAAAAAATAATCTATTTCTATAATTGCTATTTCAGTTTAAAAGGTTTAAGTATACAAAACAATAGTGCAAAGTTTAAATTCTTTTTATAATTGTGTCCGCAAAAAAGTTTTTTGCTTCTTCTTCCTTCTGTTTTTTGTAAGTTGTGTACAATATGATTAGATTTTCAATATGGTTAAATAATTAATTTACAGTCTTTTAAAAATGAAAATATGCAATTTACACACTCTTTTAGTGAAGAATAGTGTTCTTGTCATATTATTAGTGTGTATTCATACATAGGTCTAATATAAAGTAACAAGACGTCCCGGATTAGGCAGTTTTGATTTGAAAATTTACCGCATTCCAATAAAAAATATGTGGTCACTTTAATTATATTTATTTTCTCGATGATATTATTTAAACAAATATTCATTAAGAAATTATTTTAATTTGGTAATATATAAATGAGATATTCAACAAACATCATTAATAAACCGTAAACATTCATATATTCATTAATTAATCGATTTTATTAAGATAAAAAATTATTATATTTTCACAATAATAATAATAATAATAATAAATTTTTAATTAAATAATTATAATATTATCCATAGTTTATTTTTTAAATGCATTTTTAACGGCATATTGCAATATTTATACAATATATTAATGATATACAAAAAAATTAAATATTTTCACTGTCAAAAACACAAAAATAAAAAAAAGATTATTCAATTAATCAGTAGAGGAATTCTGATCAAAATGACAGTAATCACTGTCATCTATATATATATATATATATATATATATATATATATATATATATATATATATATATATATATATATATATATATATATATATATATGAAATACGATTAGATTAATAGATATGTCACAAGGAAATCTTTATAGAAAATTTACATTTCGCAATTTTTATGGCCTAAAAAATTAAATAATTAGTAATTCATTATTTGAACTTCGAGGCTATATAAAACTTTAAACATTTCGAAAAAAATTTACTTATTGAATAACATGTAGCATAATTATGACAAGAATAAAAATACACCGGATACAAATCGGACACTTTTTCTCTTGACCCGAGTGATATAATTTGTTGAGCGTGTAATTTCTATTGAGAAATTCATTAATTTTATTTATTTCATAACATTAATATTAAAAATCATTAAAGTAGATGTAAAATGAAAAATCTGTGTTTATGCAGGGTGTCCGTAAAGTCTGGACAGAGGGATAGAAATAAAACTTGTATTCAAATAACATCTCCAATACGATTTCTATCATTTACAATGTCAATGGATTTCGCAATGTTTTCGTGAACCTAATGCAATAAATTCACGTTGCCTTTAATTGTTGAGTTATAAGTGTTTCTGTTGATTATATCTTCAACTGGAATTCGCAGACATTTTAAAGGTTTGCTACGATATTTCATGAAATGCATATCTTTATAAGTCGTGTTGAAATTCATTAAATTCTTAGATTTGTGTTTGCTAGATTAAACTTGTCCATTGAAATTCGAACCAATTCGCCGACTGCTTCTTATTCTCTTTCTCAGTGAATTCCGATTGATATTATCTCCATTCAATTAGTCAATGATTGAATCACTAAAAAGATTTTTCATATCACACTTCATTGATTTTATATTTATCGATTTTAGTTTTTCCATCTTCACCGGGTATCACTTCAATTACCCTTTTCATTGGCCACTTTCCATACTCATTCTTTTTGAATAGCACCCGCACTGTTGACGTTGCTTGAACATCATCTTCTATCTTATTCCATTTTGCTCTTTGCCTCCAGCACGGAACAACCAATCAATCATCGCCAGAAGTTTTCAGTTAACTCCTGAATTTGTTTCCATCGAAAAATTGTACTTAACAATCTTCACTTCTATATTTTCTACAGCTTTACACAAATGGTTTGATGTTAGAACAGCATCTTGCTTGTTATCTATTGCATAATGGCCGAGAATTTATCAACCTTTCAACCCTTGTCAAAACATTTCTCAATTCATCGTCTGTTACATATGCACTTATCAGTAAAGCATTCATTGCTCTCTTTGCCGATTTAATCATTGATTCAAAAACTCCACCGAAATGCGGAACTGATGGATTATGTAAAATCCAACTGCATTGATGCTTCGACAACTCTCTTTTTTATAGTTGTCGATTACGAAATTCTTTACTGTAGATGTGACCCCTATAAAATTTGTGCCATTGGTTGAAATCATCATTTTTGGCATTCCTAGCCTCATCGCAAACCTCATGAAAGCCCGAATGAACGAATCCGTATCCAACCCAAACACCATTTCAATATGTTCCGCCTTTGACTTTAAACATACGAATAGGCAGATATACTTTTTATTTTTCACCCTTCCTCTAACTACTTTAGTTTCAAACGGTCCTGAAAGTCTACTGCCGAGTGAACAAAAGCGTCATTATTGGATATTTTGTCTCCCATGATAAATTATGCGGCTATTAATTCGTAATACCTTCATCTTATCTAAAACTGATGTCAACTTTAACAGAATGCTTCTGATGCTTATTCTTTCATTCTTGATAAGTCTTACCAGGTCTTCAGAGAAACATTTTGCCTGCTATCCTTTAATCACATTGAGTTTTGTTTTTTAAAGTTCTACATTTGTCAGTTGACCTATGCTTTTTTGGATTATGTCATTCTGATGTTCAACTCTCACCAATCTCTGCCATGAAGAAAATGTTTCTACTTTGAAACAGTCCGTATTTCCTATTCGTATTTCTTCCTTTACACTTGTCATCATTGTTATTTCCTTTTGCAACTCCTTCGTTTCACTTGATTGGTTTAACTCCGTTGATATCCAATTTTTCATTGATTCTAGTAGAAACCTAGGTCCCTTCCACCACATGGTGCTTTTATCAAATCCAACGCCGCTACTCCTCTTGTAATCAAGTCCGCTGGATTTTCAGTCGTTGGAACATAAAGCCATTGCCCTGATTTTGTCATTTTTTGAATAAACCTAATTCGATTGAATAATCTCGAATAATCTCGAATAATCTCGAATAGTTTTGAATAATCTCGAATAATTTTGAGCCCAAAATATTACGTCTTTGCTATTGGACAAAAATCATACCTCACTAATCGGTTTGCCTAGTACTTCTGAAACCCGTCTTGCTAATTTAACCCCAATACTGGAATTGTAGCCATAATTTTTTCCGAGTTGGACAGCCATTTTCTAGGCCACATTCCAGCATTGCTCCAAACTTTTTCTTCCATCTCTTTTAGTTTCATTCCTTTTTCCTTAGAATCAACAGAGTCCATGATATCGTCCATATACATGGACTTACAAATATATTCTGTCACATGTGGAATCCACATTGTGAATAGTCTTTCTCAAATTTCTTGACATTCTCTTGCGCGACTATCTGGGTAAGGAACAGTGATGCGTTAAGGCGAAACTCTAACCGATTTAACTCATACTTAATAAGCTTCCCTCGGTTGATCATAAGAAACGATGAAATTTCCTGTCTTCAGGAGCAATTATTACTTGCATATACATTTCTGCTATGTCACAAACAACAGCTACTGAAAATCTGCGAAAACGTATTAAAATATCGAAAACTTCATTTTGTAATTTTGGACCAACTTTTACCATATGGTTAAGTCCCACTCCATTACACCTGGCTGCTGCATCAAACACAATACGCACTTTCATGGTATTCTTATATCTTCTAACTTAGAGAAAGTGTGGTAATATCCATTCCGAATCTCCATGCATTATTTTACTCTTTCATAATACTTATATAATACTTTTTTATATAATCATTCAAAATATCCTGATACTCATTTCACAAATCTTTTTTTCTAATCTTTTAGCTAAACTTTACAACCGATTCTCTTCTATTCTATCAATATTGGGCAAGGATTTTGGTGACTCTTTCTATGACACTTTTACCTCGAAACGCTCGTCTATTTTTATCATCTCTGCCTTTTTTTCTCCTAAATCACCTGGTCTTTTGCTACAAACATATTTTCCTTTAGATCACTTTCGTCAATCTCCCAAAATCGTTCCATTTGTCTTTTCAAACCAACGCAATTACCAAAGAACGTTCTATTAAAATTGCTCTGATGATTCCAAGTTCTTCGCACTGATGTTCTTTCAAAACATGTCCAACCGAGTGGGATTAAACGGGCAATCGGTTCATCCAACTTGCCATTGATTTCTTTAAGTGCTCGTTGAAGCATCAGATAATCATCCCCAATTAAAACCTCAACATAGTCTTTCGTCTAGCATTGGAAAATGGATGTCCTTAAGATAAGTTCATTTATATTTTTCTATCTCCCAATTTATAACTCTCATTTCTCCGTGATATTTCTTACTGCTAGTGCGTTGAAGTTCTTAATCAATCGGCCGTCGTTACTAATTAACTTCATGGTCACTGGTTTAGCCATCATTTGTTACACATTACCGCCGATAACTCTTATCGGTGTCTTCCTTTCAACGCCTTTTAATCCCAGTTCATTTTAAATTCATAGATTGATGTAGCATACTGAGCTTGCATAATCTAACAGTGCGTTAACCTTTATTTTCTTATTCGCATTTTCCAGGAAGATTGGGGTTGTCTTTAAACTAAGGTGAGGTCTTAGGTTTTTCTCGTTCATCCCTTTCTGGATCAATCCTCAATTTGTTGTCTTTCGTGTAATAATCCATTGTGTCTTTCATTACATTCAGTAACCTTGCAGAAAGAATTTTTACGACAATCCTTGCCCACATGACATTTTTTTCCTTTCTGTTTTCCTTTGCTTGATTTTGGTCCTGGTAATGTTGACCATCACATTGTGCACACTCTAATCTATAGATGTTAGAGTTATTTCCATCTATGAATGTTTTACTTTTAATTCTGTCATCTGGTTTCCTCGTAAAATGCGTCGACCTTGATTACAGCTTTTTCTTCTTCTAGAAATACCTTTCACTCTTGGTCAATCACATACGTCCTGATATTTGGTTGAGTCTCATACACAACTTCGTTTGTGGATATTAGGATCTCCGCTTCTTGTTGTATCCATCTTCTCAATTCCTCTATCGTCTGACACAATTCCTTTTCCATTTTGTCTTTCTTCCATTTATAAACCAGATTTGTGGTTGACTTTCCCAAATATTTTTGAAAAAGACATCCAGTCTTCAACTTGAATTCTTTCCCAGTGGATTTAAAGTGAACAGTGACCGTTTCCAATAGCCAATAGACAAACAACTTTAAATTCTTCGGATCTCCTTCTCAAATTGGCCTGAACTTGTCCATATCCTCTAACATTGACAGGTATATCCTTTCATCCCCACCATATCACCTATTCAACTTGTTTTAGCCATTTGATAGGCCTCTCACTTTAAGAGCGAGTAAAAGCTCTATTACCGTCCTCGCAAATATCTGAGAAAAGTGCTGGGGTCCATAGCAACCCTCTTTAATTTCCCTCGATAAACTGGGTACCAAAAGCGCCCATCTCGTGGCACTTAAACAAATGAGACCCTTCGTCACGATCGAAACCTTTTTCCTTTGAGGCAATGTATAACTCTTCTCCCAAACTTCATAAAATTATAGCACCTTAAAAAAACACCCGCTAAGCTAACTCTAAAAATCGGGGAGAGAGGGTGGTCAAAACTGATTTAAAATGCCTTAAATTAATTAAAATACTTCTAAATAAAAAATTAATAATAATATACAACAATGTAAATGTGTGCTCAACCAAACAGAAAACATTTAATCAATAAAAAAAAATTAAAAAATAAAAAAAAATCTACAAATGATAGCAAACAAGAAATCTCGATAAGAGATTGGATATATTACATGGATCCAGATATTTTACCTCAATATACTTTGGAAATGCAAGTATTGTGTTATGAGCCCGTAACACCAAAGTTAGAATGCCACCCACTTCTCTAAAACATATATTAATTGAAAGAATTTAGACCCCTGCTACCTATTCCTCTAAAATAAATTTTCATTTTTGGTTTCACACTAATTTTTTCGTATAATTCGAAAATTTTTAGGTCATTCGATTAACAAAAACCTTTTACAAATTGCTTTTAATGATTTACAAAATAAAAAAAATTAATAAATAAATAATATTTTTTTAAAAAACAATTAATAAATTTTTATTCCAATCATCTTTTTTACGTAATTTATATTCCCAATTTGTTCTAACTCGGTCTGCAATAAATGTAGTCATCTTTTTTTCTTTATAGTAATCTTGATAACACAAACAATTGTAATTTCTTTAAAGAATAAAATTTATTACATTTGTATAATCCAGGGTTTACCAAACTTTTTCAGCGACGGAACACTTAGCTTATTTTTTAGGTTGGGTAATTCATAATAGTGTTGGGGTCAGGAAAAGCATAATAAAAATAGGCATAACAAATAATGGTGAAAACAATAAAAGTGCAAAATTAATTAAAATTTATTAAAATTCAAATATCAATATTGAACGGGATATTGGGTATGGTTGAACGCCAAATTGATAGACGTATTCATAAATTATAATGAAAATTTAATAAAGTGTTCACAGGGAAAGTTATTGCGAAAAAACAAATTAATTAAAATAATTAATCGGTAATGGAAAACCTGAGCCAATGGGAAGCTCGAGCCCATGGGAAACCCGATGCGCAGTGATACCGAATATTTTGAACCCTATTAAAGGGTTAACAAATTAGAATAAACAAAAAACTCTAAAATATTGATTTAGGATTCCCGGGAAAATAATTAAGCGCAATTTTCTTGATAATTGGCTTCTCATAAACAGTATAAAAAGACAGCTCAGAAGTGAACAAGCTGCCATTTGGTTGAAGAGAAAAAGAAAGAAGAGAAGCAGAAATCCAGTGATCAGTGATCGGTTGGAAAAGTATCTGGAGAGAAAGGTGCAAATAGTGACAAAGTGTAATTGTGATAAAGATTGAATAAAACTATTCTGTGTTGGGTTTCATTTATTTGACTGAATAAGAACACGAGGAGTCAGAAAGAGGACCGACTTGCAAATAAAAACCAAACAATCCATAACATTTTTTAAATTTATCGGAATTTTTTTAGTCAACAGTGCATGTCTATGCAAAATACAGTGACTGCTAGTAGCTTTTGTAGCTACTTTTAGGACACGTGATACAACACCTTTCATTTTTCCTACCATTGCACGAGCACCATCTGTACAAATATCAATACACTTTTCACAGTATATCTCTTGTTTTGTAATGTATTCATTAATACATGACACCATATCTTTCGCACATGGCTTAATGATCGTCTCTTCGATTGTATGAGCTTCACTATTAATACGATAACTCACTCGATAAGACGCTTCTGTTGAATTTTCATTTTCAATTTTGGTCATTGTAATCATTTGAAATTTGGACTTTTCTAGTGAGTTACGTTGTCTCTTAAAAAATCTTTTCCTTTGTAATCAGAGTGTGTCGTTTCGAAGTGTCTGTGAAGTTTAGCTAGAGCGTAAGAACTGTTTGCGAGTATTTTTTTACACAAAACATACATTGCATCAGGAGCAACTGAATTGCCAATATACGTAAATCCAAAAACATGAAAAATAAAAACGCCTGAAAAATTGTCCGCAATAACCTTTTGTAAATTTGGCAGATTGGATCCCAAGATTTAAAAATCTTGTATAAAAATCACGTACAAATGAATTTATGTGAATTAATTGTGTAAAAAGTGGCATTCGTAGCACCAAAAAATTTGCGTGAAAGTGAATCACATAAATAAAATTCACATAATGAGAACTAATATCGTGTTATTAATTGCACCAAAAAGATTTTTTTTTAAAGTTAAAAAATGTCGACTTATGAAGCATTTCCCTCTAGAATTTATATACATATTGAATATTTAAAACATACATAAATACGTTTGTCATAATTTATGTATATACCTAAAGTCCAACAACCGCCTGCGAATGATGTAGTGAACGTCTATGAGATGATAGCGGTTGGTTTAGTTAGCTATAAAGATGTTGACGGTGGTGTGAGTTGTGCCTCTGGACGGGATTGCGTGAGGTTGGCTCCCGCGCGATGTGTAAACACGAAAAAGCGAACTGTCCTTTCGCGTACCGAAGATCATACTTACTTCAGTGAATCAGGTAAAAACAATCCCAGCTACCACATCTGTTTCATACGCATAGGATGAGATATAGTCTTTCTCCCTCATTAAAAAATATTGGCATTTGTTTAAGACTTTTATTGCTGCACCCAACTTTTAGGTACTAAAAATCTTCGCCTGCTTTGGACGTCATAAAACTCAATGAAGTTAACCGTCGCTCGTCTTTCTTTATGAAGTAAAACATGTTCAATTTTCTAAATTTAATCCAAATTTGCGAAATATCTATTTAGGCTTCGCGGAACACTTATTTTGGGAAACCTTGGTATAATCTATTGAATCGTGCTTTTAAATCAAGTCTTAAATATTAATTCCAACCAATTCATTTATTTTATTAATATAAACTTCAGATGCACAGTAGTTTAAAGCAGTCTTGAAATTCGAATTTATCAAATTCTCAAAATATTCTTCTAAAATTAAAATTAATACTTTATAATAAAAATATCATTTTTATTTTTACTACTATAAATTAAACAACTCTAATATTTATATAATTTTTAAATATTAACCCTTTGAGACCGGGCGACGTATATATGAGGAAGTTAAAAGATTCTTAAAGATTAATTAGAAATTTGGTAAAAATTTTAAATATATTTTTATTGAAAAATATTTTAAAAAGAAGAAATTTATCAATTTTAAAAAATATTTTTATCAAAGAAATATTTTAAGAAAATCTGAAATTTGTTTAAATAACAAAAATAAGATCAGACAAGTTTTTTTGAGATATCTTTTATTAAATAAAATTTATGGAATTATTTAGTGATTTGAAAACGGATGAGAATCCTAATAGTATATATACGTTTTTGGATTTTTCATTAAACGTTTGAGTTTAAATAAAGTAAAAACCCCTTTTTTAGTATTTTAACATTAAAATATTGTGTGTGTTCCTGAATGTTTATTGCATACCACTCACTTCGAAATTTTTAATTGATCAAATATTTATAAAATAAATCAAAAAATGATATTTCAAAATTAAAAAAAATTTGACGAAAAAGCTATTAATTTAATTCAAATTTTACTACTTCATCAACTAAAGATTGATAACCTAAATGACAATTCCAGTAAAATATACGTTTAAAGTTTGTTAGAGTATATTGTAATTTATGCTGTATTTTATCATGCGTTATTTCTATATAGACCATATTAATCTAAAAAATACTTAGATAAATGTATAATTTACAATGAAGATCATAAGATCTAAGTTTTGATAAAACAATTATCCTAGCGAAATACCAAGGGATAAAAATTTTAAGGAGTGTTTCAGGGGGGTAAAAGGTTTTTTAGTATATCGTGATATATGGTGTTGTGCGGCAACTTCGATTTGATGCTACGGACTCACAACATACTACTAAAACATACTACCATATAAAACTGGATAAAAGTCTCAAGAAAGTACAGCTTTTTTAACAAAACTATAGTTGGACATTACTGATAAAAGTGCTAGAAAATATCTCTGGGCTCACACTAAGTTATATATAAAATTATTGTTTAGTGTCAAAATTGGGTTGACAGAAATCCAAATTTGTGGATCAACGGTTAATAAATGAAATTGTAAACTAAAAATTATATAAAGTTGATCAATCTTCGATGTAATTAAAAATTTCATTAAAAATTATTACATCACATGTCTACTTTTCATCAATCTTAAAAATCAACTTTATGCCATATAATAATAATTTTCAAAATTAAAAATTCTATGGATTGTCGAGAGAAAATTGACATTCATCAATAAATATTCTTTAACTAATATATTTTTATAATTTCAATTTCTTATCTTTATTTTAATCAATTTTTAATTTTTTAGACTTAATTCTGTTCTTTTGATTTCTAAAAATGTTAGGATTTTTTGATAAATTCTGAGTTTCGGTTAAAATTTTACTTTTTAAATTTGTAATAATTAAATTTTCACAAGTCATTTCAAATCATATGTTATATCATCATTAATCTGAAGGGTATCCACCAATAGAGGCGCGGCATAAACGGCGTGGAAAATAAATGGGCAGATAAATCTATATCAAATCGTGAATCGGGTATTTATAACTAGATTCTAAAAAGGGCATATAGTGATTAAAAAAAGATATATTGACTAGCTGGAGATATTTCATTTGTTATCTGGGTATTTATTGTTCGTGCCGTTCTTGGCGTGTCTTTATTGAATTAAAACAATCTTAAGTAACTAAACAAATTTTTAGAGAAAATAATTTTCATATTATCAAACGAAACTGTGTTTTAAATTTTATAAACACAAATTTCGAGAAATTATTTGAAATAAACTTTTTAATTTGTTGTAAGAATTATCGTTTTACGTTTTAATAAATTTAATCTTTAACAAACTTATCTTTTCTCAATGCACTTTTAAAATTTCGCTTTGGTTTTTCTAATAATTAATTATTTTTTTAAATTATAACATTTTATATCCTCATACTGAAGAAAATGAATATTGACATCTTATTTTCTATTTATGGGTTTAAACGATGATGATTTTTCTTGAAATTTAATTAACATCAAAATACTTTTCTTGGATTTTTATTTGAATTTTCTTTCATCTTATATTTTCTTTTAGAGAACACTTTTATTTCTGGACAGTTTTATTTGAACAGCTTAACTAAGCTTTTTTTCAATATGTTGAAATATATATATATATATATATATATATATATATATATATATATATATATATATATATATATGTGTGTGTGTGTGTGTGTGTGTGTGTGTGAAAGACAAAATAATATTTCGTTTCATTTAAAATTGACCTTGCGTTGAGAATAATAAAGAAGATTTTATCTTTTGTCAAAATAAAAATTAATTAAATTTAGATTTTTGTCAAATTTCACTTTTCATTTTTCTTTTACCATATAACATACAATGACATATTACTATTTTAAAATATAATCTTTTCAAAATGTGTAATTAAAAAGATTAAGTCAAAATAACAATGCAGAAAAATAATAATAAAACTTCCTTAACATTTGATATTATAAGTCTCAATATATTTTAGAAGTTATTAGTTTTGAATATTTATTTGATGAAATGCAAACGGAAACTAACGACTGAAGCCCTATTTATTAAACTTTTAAATTTTACTATATAAAAAAGATTGAAAACTTAATTTAGTACTATTAGTACTAAGCAGACAAATGTTTACACTGATCGATATGAAAAATGTAACATGAATGTGATGTACAAATTGCCTACTCAGCAGCGTCTATTTGATACAAATCAATCATACACATGAGTTTTAACTTTCTCTAATTGCTCACAAATATCTCCATATCATTTACATTGAGGTCAGAATGACATGGTTAGATAATTGCTCTAGATAATTGCTTAGATAATTATTAAATTATTATAAGAACTTTTATTTCTTCCAATTTCACCACTGATTATTTTATCCATTGAATTAAAAAGAGAGTTTGAAGACTATAAATCAGTAATATATTACTGATTTATAGTCTTCAAACTCTCTTTTTAATTAATTATTAAATATTATAATTTCGTTGAACAACTTAAATTATGATAAATACAAAGATCTTATTAGTTCGATTTGAAGAAATAATTTCTGACCAAACTGACTCAATTCTAGATTTATTGATATATCGCTATAAAATGTCTAGTTAAAGTAAATATTTACAAATTTTGTTATGTAAAGAAACGAGGACTCGTTTGGCTATATGATATTGAGTTAGAAAGACAATGTTAATTAAATCTTTTCAAGTAGCAATGATTATTTTGAATTTTACTTTTCAAATATGTTAATTAAAGCTAAAAAACAAAAATGAATGGCTTTTATGATGATTAGAAATGTTTCATAATTTAGAAAATCGTCGTAATTAAGATTTCTTTGAAATAAATTAGTTTTTTCAGATTTTATATTATAATAAGTTGGAGGCTACTTTTGTAAATGGTAAAAAGAATTATATAAATATATATATATATATATATATATATATATATATATATATATATATATATATATATATATATATATATGAGGTCATATTAATAAATTTAGAATAACCGATTAATATAAAAAAAATGAAAGTATCTTTTTTAATTTATTGTAGTTTAATAACCTTCATGGACCACAGTTTGAGAATCTAAGATGTATCATAATAGTATTATTTTGCTCACTCTCATTTCACCACTGTCACACTGTGCTACTTAGGATCTTTCTTGAATAGTTCATAATATTTAGAAAATATGATAGTTTTTTTTTATTTTTAATTATAATTATGAAGACTAATTGAAATTATGATATTTTTTTAATTATAGCATTTTAAAAATGTTTTCAAGAATAATTTTAAGGTGCGTAAATTAACAAAAATTAATAATGATTCTTGTTAAAATAACAAAAAATTGAACAAAATATGAAAAAATCGTACATGTTTAAATAAAATCGATATCCAGTTTTATTATAGTCAATAAAATTGACTTTCTTTGATGAAAAAGAAGATATATATATATATATATATTTGTTTGTTTAAATGAAATGTAAAATAAATGTATCTTTTGTCAGTGAAAATTTAACCAAAGAAATTTTTAATTTTTAAACTTTTTTTGAATAGATTTCTATTCAAATTTTTTAAATAATTTTGAAACGAGCAAACAATAATTGAATTTCCAGTTTTTAATTAACTATTTTAATTGTTTCCCGCATGTTTGTATTAAAAATAAAATCTAATCAAGTGGAAAATAAATAATAGAAATTCAAGTGGTGTTAGCTAAATTTAATTTTCATATTAATAAATTTAGAATAACCGATTAATATAAAAAAAATGAAAGTATCTTTTTTAATTTATTGTAGTTTAATAACCTTCATGGACCACAGTTTGAGAATCTAAGATGTATCATAATAGTATTATTTTGCTCACTCTCATTTCACCACTGTCACACTGTGCTACTTAGGATCTTTCTTGAATAGTTCATAATATTTAGAAAATATGATAGTTTTTTTTTATTTTTAATTATAATTATGAAGACTAATTGAAATTATGATATTTTTTTAATTATAGCATTTTAAAAATGTTTTCAAGAATAATTTTAAGGTGCGTAAATTAACAAAAATTAATAATGATTCTTGTTAAAATAACAAAAAATTGAACAAAATATGAAAAAATCGTACATGTTTAAATAAAATCGATATCCAGTTTTATTATAGTCAATAAAATTGACTTTCTTTGATGAAAAAGAAGATATATATATATATATATATATATATATATATATATATATATATATATATTTGTTTGTTTAAATGAAATGTAAAATAAATGTATCTTTTGTCAGTGAAAATTTAACCAAAGAAATTTTTAATTTTTAAACTTTTTTTGAATAGATTTCTATTCAAATTTTTTAAATAATTTTGAAACGAGCAAACAATAATTGAATTTCCAGTTTTTAATTAACTATTTTAATTGTTTCCCGCATGTTTGTATTAAAAATAAAATCTAATCAAGTGGAAAATAAATAATAGAAATTCAAGTGGTGTTAGCTAAATTTAATTTTCATTGGTACTGAATTACTAAAAAATATTATTATTATTATTATTATTATTATTATTATTATTATTATTATTATTATTATTATTATTATTATTATTATTATTATTATTATTATTATTATTATTATTATTATTATTATTATTATTATTATTATTATCATTATTATTATTATTATTATTATTATTATTATTATTATTATTATTATTATTATTATTATTATTATTATTATTATTATTATTATTATTATTATTATTATTATTATTATTATTATTATTTAATTATTTTCATCAACTTTTGCTTTACTATTCTATTGTGTTTTAAACACATTTGGCTTTTGAAGAATGAAAATGAAATGTATAATTAATTAATGTTTAAAAATAAATTTGAAGTTGAATGTTTAAGATTAGGTTTAAATTAAAAATTTCTTAATCAAAATTATTTATTTCTGTTTTAAAGCACACTGAGATTTTTATGATATTATAATATATAATAAATAAATATTTGTAATTTTATTTTATTTAAATTTAAATTTTTAATAATTAATGTGAAAACGAGGAAATTAGTTTTATTTAAAATTGATTGGTTGAAATAAACATAGTACCTATGATCAGACAATTATTTACCAAAAACCTATCAGAAAAAACAATACTTTGTTTTACTTCTGTGAGTTTAAAATTCTTTCTAATCAAAACTACAAATAAATAAAAATAAATCTAAAAATATATTTAACTTTCTAGTTCTATATTTCTAATTCTTAACTAAAATTTTCAATAAGAATTTACTTAATTAGTTTAAATAAATTCTAAAAATAATTTTGAATAACAATTTATGTGTTTATTCTAAAGAAATATTATTCTAGTATTTCATTTCCAATTTGTTTTCTTTTCGTTTTCCTGAATAAATTTTCATTATTATTGGTACAATTACTTGAACAGCTGCAATCAAACAAATCGTTTCCGCTTAACAAAATGTTTCAAATATTTTTCGACAATATTTTGCTATTTTAAAAATACAGTTTAAGTGTAAATTAATATTTAGATAACGTTATATTTCAAATTAATTATAATAACAATAATAATAATGATAATACTATTAATTATAATAGTTATAATAATTATTATAATTCTGATAATTATAATAATTAAAATAATTGTAATGATTAAAATAATAATAATAATAATAATAATAATAATAATAATAATAATAATAATAATAATAATAATAATAATAATAATAATAATAATAATAATAATAATAATAATAATAATAATAATAATAATAATAATAATAATAATAATAAACAATAATAATAATGATAATAATAATATTAATCATTGTCTCATTGAGAAATTTTCCCATTAGTCGTAGAAAATGATTTGAAAGCTACACGTCCTAGTTATGTTGTGATTGCTGTATATTTAATATATTCATTCGATGGCGGTATTTAGAATCAAAATTTAATATTTCCTTATTACATTCTACCTTGTTTGATTCTTTTTATAAGCAATATTTAAATAATACATGTCTCACTACACTATATACCAGGGGTGGGCAAGTGCGGCTCTTTGATGAGCCATGTGGCTCTCTAGGACCTCATGCGTGCCCACCCCTGGTATATTATTTCTATTTTTGAATAAATAGTTAAACATACATGGCAATTATTAAATTATAAGAAAACGCCAATCAAACATTCTTTTCACGATATATTTTGACCGTTTTCATGTCATCATCAGGTAGGATATATTAACTATATAAATTAAGGATTTTAAGCAAATTCATCAATTTTATTAATTATATAAAAAATATTTTAATATATTATTTTTAGAATTCTTGCATTTATAATTTAATTTAATAATTTAAAAATTTTTTTATTAATTATTTCATTTAACAAACAACAATTAATACATACAATAACTTTATCAATAACGCCTCACAAATTATACGTTACCAATAATTATCGAAATTTTTCATATATTTTCATGAACTTGACACAATCCTATTGTTCATGTTTAAATTCAAGATAAAGCATAATAATTTTATTTCCATCCACAGAGCCAGTTTTGAATAACAACAGTTTGTCCATGTCAATACCATAAGATAATGCCATCATTGAACAACCTAATGGTCGCATCTCAGTTGATTGGGTAGAAAGCTGCTTAATATTCGCAATAGAACGACATATTATGTCGCAAGGCATTTCATATCCATGTTTATATCTAAATCGAGGTGCTTTCATTTGTGCACGACATACTTGAGATCGATAATCAGGGATCATACCAGTCATAACACCTCCCGTACTTTCAGTAATATTAAACAATCTTGTAGCTGAACTCTTCTCAATCATTTTATCTGGAACCTTTCTTTGTGTAGCTACTACATCACAATTATTGCCTCGAATACCAACGGAAAGCAATCCACCAAATAAATTTGATATTTGTTGGCCAAAAACACCATTAACGTTATCCGATTCCAAAGAACATTTATCCTGGATCATATTGTTTGAATCATAATTAACAGCAGCCATCTTTAACAACTCTCTTTATTGCAATATTCACATGTATTCAAATTAATCATCATTCATTCAAAACATCGATAAAATTCTAACTCTGAAAAACAAATTCAAAATCGATAAAAAATCTAAATCTAACTTACAACATTCACAATTTTACGCGTCTGTGTGCGCACACAACCAAAAACACAAGGAAAGTAAAAGGCGCACACAGACGCGAGCATCGGATTAATCATTCCACATTCTCAATTTTACGCATCTGTGTGCGCACACAACCAAAACAAAGAAAAAAGCGCACACAGACGCGAGACAACTAATAATTTACCACCTATAGTTTAAATTCCCTAACTGCTTTCTTATCTTCACTTTATAATCCTTAAAATCTTCTGAGTAAGGCAATACTAACACAAATTTAGGCTCATCATTCTTGCTCACACTATTTAATTTATTTAACTCAACAGACTCGCACACCTTAACAAAATCACACCCAGATTTTAACTCATCAGACTCACACATCTCAACAACATCACACCCAGACATTCTCAAACATGGATCCTTACGATTTTTAATAAATTTGTCAACAGTCTCTCTTACCATAATTAATAAAAAGGATTTTGAATATCCATTCTACAATTCAACCAATTTGTCAAAAGTAGAAGACAAAGACCATGAACGATAAATCAATCACTTCACCATATTTCTTTTATACTTGAATTCACAAAAACTTTCAGAAGAAGTATAGAGACCAGTATCAGTTGGTTTTCTTTAAATCTCTGTCTCATAGTGTTTCTCATTGCGTTGTATTAACAGATCCAAGAAAGCGAGTGATGATTTTTCCTCCGTTTTACATGTGAATACAATGTTTTTATATAGACTATTCATATAATGCAAAAACAGATCAACATGCCTCTGATTTTCAAATATAATTAAGATTAAATAATCAAAGAAAATCACAATTTTTTGTATTTAACCGATGAAGCTATGTATCCAATATTTTTATTAAATATTCAAAAAATACAGAAATCATTTTTGCAACAGTAGACAAAGAAAACATGTTTTGATGCATAGAATGGGTTGTTGTATTTGTTAGTTTATTCTGACCATAATTTCTGATTTTTTTCAATTTTTATCGTTGAGTTTAATGGGAAATTATTTGTTTGATACACTGATGGAGGGATTAAAGAAAACGTACTGTACCGAATGATACGACCTTTGAATGACTAGGTTAAAAAAGAGATTATGTCTCTGTGTAGAGTGTGGACTTTTATAGACATTCTTAATTCATGGCTCATATTTATTTAGATTATAATTTAATAATAATATACGGGTCATTAAATGAAATACATCAGTTGTTTTGTTTTACATTGATAAATTATTTTAACAATTTTTGTTCTAATTATATCCTAGTAAACTTTCTACTCTAAAAATGGAAATAATCAAAGCTTTTTGTAATTATACTTCAAATATTTTATTACTCAACAATTTTTGCCTATTATAGACATTTATATACATAAAAATTATATATTCTGTTTTAAAAAACCTCAAAATATGTCATTTATTTTATAAATAAAAGTCAAAAAAATATTCCCATGCTAAAATAGAATAGTAGCATTACAAATATTGGAAGTAATTAATATTTTATTGGAATAAGAATTAAAATTATTTCAATTTTTAAACAACGAGAACATTCATTTGTTTTTCTTCATTGAAATTTAATTTAGAAAGTATATATATTTATGTTGTCATTTATTTATTGTCATTATTATGACAACTTTCAATATTGACAAAGTTTCAAAGACTCTACCAAGTTAAATATTTAAATAATTTTTAATTAATATTTATTAAATTGTTAACATTTATTTTCATTTTTGATTATTTATTTTGTTATTAATTTTTTCAAACATTAACTATGTATTTTATTCGAGGAGAGAAATGTGGAAATTGTTATCCTACTGCTGGAAATGTTGACTTTCGATAATTAACATTCGTAAATATGTAAAAAGAAATCTCGATTCTGAAACATATAATTTCAAAGCTAAAGCTTCAAAGGATTATTATAAAGACCATTTAAAATATATATACTTCATGAATGTTCTTCATTTGGATTTATGACATATTTTGACACGAAACTAAGTTGAAAACTTCTTATAAGGGTTGTCCTAAGACTCATTTTCTCCGATTTATAGCAATATCAATGTCATAAAATATTTATTTACAAGTTGAAAGTTCAATTTCAAAGACTTAGTACTTTACAAATTCTATACAGATAACTTTAGATGTGGAAATTGTTATAAAAGGTTTACTAAAACTACTTTCATAATTTATCATTCCATCTCCATCGTCGTCAGCTTCTTTGATCATTTCGTCAACTTCTTCATCTGTTAATTTATCACATAGATTCGTCAATACATGCCGTATTTCGGTAGCAGTAATGAAACCATTGCCTTCCTTATCCAAAACACGAAAGGCATCCCGTAGTTCTTCATCAGAAAATGGTTCTTTCATCATTCTGATAATGACAGAATTGAATTTGTCAAATTCAATGAATCCGCTGCCTTAAGAATGTTTTATTAAATATTTCTAAAGGTAAAAGTAAAGAATATTTTACAAGTTGGATCTAACTCTTTTAGACAATCAAACAGTTCGCTTTCATTTGGGTCTACTCCGAGACATTTAAGAACCATTGAAAGGTCAGAGGAGGATATTTTCCCTTCATTTAATTTATCAAATAATTGAAAGGCTTGGCGAATTTCTAAAGAATTCATAGTAAATATATTTAATAAATATAATGTCAATTGAAAATGAAAAGAAATCTGAGATGAAAATCAAAAGAAGTTTTTATAATTCTATTTCATCGTTTATAATTTAAATAACATTTTTATTAATGGCCATTATTAATTTATTTATTCGATTTTTTTTGTAAAATGTAAAATTATTATTTATATTTTTAATTTTTTGTTTAACATAAAATTATTAAATTCCTTTTATCTTTTTCACCATTGATATATTTTCAATTTCTATTTCATTAATCATTTTTGTTTAAATTTTGTTTAAATTTTTGTTTAAATATTAATTATAAAGGGATAATATTTGTAATTTTATTAAAGAATTAAATTTTATTATAAAATTTGTTAATTTATGACCTCCTGGAATGAATATTATTTCAATCAATATTTTCCTTGTACAAGTCAATCTTTTGTCAACAGGGATTTCTTTCCCCCAGTTTAACAAGTGACTGGAGTTTTGTTTACTCAAAAAATGGTTTTAAACTCAATTTCTGAATATTTGCGACTTTTTTCTTTGTGGATTTTACGAAATTGATTTAATTTAATTTATATTAATAATTTCTGGGAGTTTTTTGTGAATTATAGAAATTCAAGTTTTGAAAAAAAAGACATTTTAAGATTTAATTTGTTTAAACATTTGCCTTTTTCTTTACAGCAATCAATAAATAATACAAAATAAAAATGTTTTCAATTATTTATTATGCTCATTAATATCTCTTTTAAGTATTATTGTCGATTTCTTTTTCTAGTTCTCTAATTCTTTGGTAAACATTTATTTGAACAATTACTAAAACTTTTTTATATTAAAGTTTTTGGACAGATTTTGTTGACAGTGGTTTTTATATTCAGTCTTCGAAATAACGATTTACTATTTAAATTGGCAATAACTGTGAAAATATAAGAAAAATCTATTTCCTTCTTTTGTTATTCATTTTCATGACATTTTAGTATATAACTTTGTCTCTTATGGCCCCAGTTTTGGTACCTTTTCTTGCTTACCACTTACTAAATATTAGTAAATAACGAACCTTGGCGGTTTTTACGCTCAACCATATATGAATTTTTGTACGGTTTTTAGAATGATGAGTAAGCAGCGATTTCTTCATTTTGTCACAGACTTCTTTTCGGTTGCTATTTGGAAATCATCCAACTTGTAATGGATTTTATCGGGAAATTTTAGGTTCAACTATATAGTATAGTCATATGAAATATATATATATATATATATATAGTATTTTATCTAAACACTTGAATTTACGTTCAAATTTTTCACATGGTAACTTTTGACTTTTTTATCAGTTAATACATAATGCTTGTTTACAAATGTCAAACTACCACATATTCTTTCTTCAAAGAAATTAAACATTTCCATTTTTTGTATCAACTTGATGGGTTCATCGAAGATCATTAGGATAGATGACCATGACATCCCGGAATATCAAAGTAATTCAATAACCCTAATCTGTTATAATATATTGATTTGGATTGGTATTGCTTGAAAATATCAGCAAAAATGTAAACAACCAGTTTTAAAAACACTATTACATTATCCAGTACAATCATATAGTTTGTTTCTTTCCATACTTTCTTTGCTTTTTACTCTATATTAACTTCGCTGACGTTTGTATATTTGTATGGCATGCTATCAAAATTTCAAATCTATCCAATCACTGAAAGTGGGTTAACTTAAAAAATATTGATATGTCAAATTTAGTGTTATTTCCTTATTTCAATATAAATTCTTATCTATACATTAACTTTTGATTAAAGAGATAACCTAATTATATCTAGAATATGTTATATAAGTTTGAACCAATGATTGATATGATTATCATTATCACATTATCATAATCACATAATTTAGGGTTTCGTTTGGTCACGCAAAAAAACTGATTTTACATAATAATAAATATTTCTTAGCATTGAGAACGCATTTAGAAATTTTAGTTTTGAGTGAAATTAAGAGAGTGTAATATAGAGAGAGTTTCAAAAACCATGTTTTTATGGTTGATTTTTTTGATATTTAACTTTTAGAATGTCATCATTTTTCTGGTAATTCATACGTGATCTCTAAAACTTCAAAGAATGTCACAAAATTATATGGACGTATTACGAATGAGTCAACTCCATTGTATATCAATTTCGTTAAAGATAAACTATTGAATTTCTTAACAGCTTTAGCAAATAATGCATTCACAAACTGGTATGTATAAATAAACGGTCTTGTAAGTCCACAAACGTATACAAACGTGATAAAAAGTGGGATGTATGGTATATTTTAAATTGGAAATTGATTTAATCCATTTTTGAGAATATGATGCAAATCATACCCCTTCAAATTATGAAATATGACAGGTAATATTTTCATGATTTTCCTCGATATATTATATTTTTGTATTGTATAGTATATTTCAATATAGCCAAAACACTATATGAAACATATATTATTTTTGTTTTGTACATTAATTATTTTATTAATCTTTGATGTATAATCATTAATGTCCTGATAACCTAGATTTATTAGAAACCTTTTTTTATATTGAAATGTAGTTATATTATACTACTTGTTAATTATATACGCTCAATAATTTTTGTATTTAAATTTTTTATACTATCATCAAGAAAAGTACTAATTAGATGAAGAATAATCATTTGATACATGTAAAATTTGTTATTTATGCAAGAAAAATATGGAAATATTACCTTTTATGTTTCATAATTTGAGAGGATATTATTTGCAACATATCTTTAAGTATGAAATAAATTAATATATACCAACAACCAGGAAATGTATAGTTTTCAAACAATTAAAGTCACCCTTAGAAAACAATGATGATAAAAGGTTTTGTGTGAAAAAGAAAAAGTCTGGCATATAGTCATTATAAATGTACGGAAAAATCATTAAACTGTTGATCAATTTGCTCATAAAATCATTGATAAAATTGTGATTATAATTGTTATAGTTATATTTATTATATTAATTTATATTCATATATTTGTATTTTATGTTGTTATTTATGATGGGACTTAGTTATCTACTTATTGTATCTCGAATTTTGTGTTGGTTGGTCATTACATTATGAAAACAAAATACTTTTTATATTAATAATAAAGTTATATTATATCAGATATTTAGAAAATGACGTAAATAAAGCTATTTATAAATACTCTGATTACTATAGCCTTTAAGGTTTGAATTAAATAATATATCAGTCAGACTAAATCATGACTACAGAGAAGTTAAAAAATATTTTCAAACAGTTAGTAAGACTATATTATTTTGTCACATTTTGTTCATAAATTGATTTATTTGAACATTGTATCTATAATATCAAAATCAAATGAAAAAGACAGTGCCGAAAATTCGTGAATATCAAAAAACATCGATATCTTTACTGATTCATAGTCAATTTTTTAAAAAATACATTAACTTGTTAATAATAGTAAAACGTAATATTTAAATTATAGTTATTTTAAAATTACAATAAAATCTACGAAATTTTAGAATTTAGAATAGGTCAAAAACTGTATTTGTCAATTATATTATAATATTCATTATTATTGTAAATAGTATTTAAAATAACTTTATAATGCAATCTTTACAAACTGAATTAAATACTTTAAATATTGTCATATTTAATAAATTTTCATGAATAATAAAACATTATTTAAATAATTTGTAATTTAAATTTAAATTAAACTGAGTAGTAAATATACATGAGAATTAGGTTGTATAATTAAAAATAATTAAAAATGGTTTTCATAAAAAATTCCTATTTTAAATTTATCACGTTTGTTTGGAATAAAATGTTTTTTCATTTTAGTAAGAAATCGTGAATAGCAAAAATTATAGCTTATTGATAAATTTATTCTCATTTTAATTATGTACTAAATAACTGAATTTGAATAAAATAGACATATAAAAATTACATTTAAAAATAATTTGACACCAGACCAAAAATAGTTTCATTCTTTATGTGTTCTAATGAAATATATATCGAATACTTTATAAGAAATGAGTCTAAATTTGGAAATATTTTAAAAAATAAATTAAAATTTTATTTTATTTTGTTTTGATATATATACTAGGGTGGGTCGAAAATTTTTTTTTTCTCCAAACATGCCTAAAAAGTTGTGCTTATGCTAGAAAATGAAATATCCCTGCAAAAGACTGCTGTTTAAAAGGGTTTACAGGTCCCAACTTTTGTTTGTATGTATTAGTACTATCCCAGTAAAAATGCTCGCACATGTGCCATTGTAAATTCATCCTGCAAGCAGTCACACGCTTGCAGAAAGACCATTTTTGACATGCTCTATTCACAAGTCCAAGCTAACGCGTGCATGTATAGAGAGGTTAATTCACGGAAGCACCTTCACACAAGCACTCACAAAGACAATTTCTTCTGAACAATACTAACACACACACTACAGTCAACACATAATCCACATGGATACTACTAGTCAGTCTAAACTCAGATAATTTAATTTGTTTCGATTGGATGTCAAGTGTTTGCTGGACATAATTAAAAAAGTTAACTTGATGATTCACTTTTATTTTGCCAGAGCTGAGTACAGAAGAGCAGTTATGAAGGGACAGAGAAATAAGCAATTTCGCAAAAACAAGAAGTAAATCACGTCATTGTCTGTTTGGTCAAACTTGTGAACTACCCAGAAACCAATTACCTACTTGTGAAGATGTGTTTCGTGATTACTGTTACAATGAGAAATGTACGCAATTTCATACTGGCTTTAACGAACAAGCAACTCTTCTCGCAAATAAGGTGAAGGAAATTTATATGAAGGCAAGTATCCCAACTGTTGAGTTCAGTAGTATTGTGGTTCGTGTCAAGCGACTAATATCAAAAGTGCGTGAATTAGAGAAGTATCCAGTATGCAAGAGGTCATCTGCCAAATTTCAAGATAAGTTAAGCTCGTTTTCCAAATTGTTTGACATATGTTGCTGCAAATGTTTTAATGATGGTGCTCGTGGAAGAAGTCAGTGTACATGCCGATTGGCCTTGAAAATTCCTACCTTAGAGTGGGAGTTCTGGATTGACCAACAAACTACCAGAAACATGAAAATCGGAAATACGGACAGACAGGAAACCTCAAATTGAAGAGAAAACAAACGAAAAGCAGCCCTACAGGAAAAGGAAAACAAATGAAAAATGAAATAATGGACACTGAAGTTAACGATCTACATCCGACCTCAAGAAGTGACACGGAGAGTGAAGCCGCTAGTGATGAAAGTAAAGATAAGTTAGACAATTCAACAGAAAGCTCAGAGTCAAGCGTAGAAGAATGTGATGAATTTCAAAATAGAAGACATTATCCTGAATTAAGTAAAGCTGTTGACAGATGTGGTGTGAGCAACAGAGACACGTGTTTGCTAGTAAACGCTTTTCTGAAAGATATGGAACTGTTATCCTCTCAAACAATCATCGATCCCGCAAAATTACGACGTCAGAGAAAGTACTGGAGGGAGAGAGAAATTGAACAGCATTCAGCAGAAGCGAAAAACTTGATTTGCCTCGGTTTCGACGGGAAACAAGATTCCACCTTACTTCATAGAAGGATCCTAAAAGAGGAGCATTATGTGATTCTCGCCTTTCCAGGGGATACATATATCGATCATGTTGTACCTCAAAGTAGTAAAGCTGTGGATATTGGCAAAGAAATCATGTCAATCATCGTTAGCACGCAGTCCTCACTGACCCTTCAAGCAATTGTGTGCGATGGAACCAATACAAACACCGGAAAAAATAATGGAATAATCAGAAGACTCGAAAAAAGCCTAGGGCGACCTCTACAATGGCTGATATGCTTGTTGCATGCAAATGAATTGCCATTCAGGAAGTATTTTTCAGTCGTCGATGGTGGAGAAACAAAAGGTCCAAAAACGTCATGTGGTGAAATAGGAAGCGTTCTTGATTTTGATCCAAAAGACAAGCCCGTAGTAGCCTTTATGTCCCTTCCTGGAAAGGTCGTAGATCTTAGTGAAAATGTCAAGAAAGAATTGAACACTGATCAATTGTATTTCCTCAGAGTATGCTTGGCAGTCCAGAAAGGGTACCACAACAACAAGGATGTCCCTTTTCTACAAATGGCACAACCAGGAAATTTGAATCACAGTCGCTGGCTAACGAAAGCTAATAGAATTCTGCGACTATATATGTCCGAAACTGCTCCATCTGAACCTCTCATGCGAATAGTGAAATTTATTGTCAATTTCTATGGACCGTCATGGTTTTATATAAAGATTCACTCGTCATGCCAAGATGGTGCAAGAAATATTTTTTATATGCTCCAACTTCTGCAGGATTTGGATCCATCAGACCAAGAAATCATCTTTCCTGTCATTCAGAACAACAATTACTTCTCACATCCAGAAAATATACTCCTAGCTGCTGTTGGTGATGATGATGAAGAAATCAGAAAGTTTGCAACAGAAAAAATCATAACTGCAAGACAAAATTTTCTCCCTTCCGAAGTGATTCGCACTATGGACAAGAATACTGTCTTTCTTCAGTCGTCTGCTACATCATATGCTGACATGATTGACTGGACAAAATGTAATTTGACGCCTCCCCCTCTTTTATCTCATATATTGGATCATGAATTGAAGATGAATAAGAAAATTACATTAGAACAATTTCCCTGTCATTCTCAAGCCGTTGAAAGAGCCATCAAAGATGTTTCTTCTGCCAGTTGCAAAGTGTTTGGTCACAAGTCCAGACATGGTATGGTACTACTGTGTAAAAAATCAAGGAAGGAATTGCCCAAGGTGCAAAGCAAAGCTGATTTCATGTGACTTCTTTTTATGCCCTCGCTAATACATTTCTAAACTTTTGGCTGGATGTTTTTAATAAAAAATAATTTCGAAAGTTGATTTTTGTCTTTGAAAAGGATAATTCAAATTTGGCCCTTCCTAATCACTGACGTTGTCAGGATATATTTCAATGCGGGATGAGGACACAGAATATACTATCTCAGCCCAAGAGAGTAAATAATATACTTATAAGCTCTTAAGAAAGCTACATCTAAATATGGACAAAGGCGCAAAACACATTCCGACACTAGCCAAATTACATTGTTTTCACACTTATGTTGAACTGCATTTTCGGAGAAAAGTTGGGAGCAGTAAATGTCCATAAATCTAAGTAAAATGGTTTGATTCGATTTTTCTATACCAAAATACAACTTTTTAACCATGTTTCCTTTCTTGAACTCAAAATTTATTAACATTCGACCCACCCTAATATATACTACAAAAAAGTCACTGAAAAGTGTGCGATAATGAATAGGTTTTTTCAATTAAAATTAAATTGTTTTGTGGTGAATAAAGTTCTTTAATTCCTTTTTTAAAATACAGAATCAATGATATACAGAATCAATGATATTTTTACATTTTGTTTTAATTTATTATAATATTAATTTTTAATTATTTAAATGTTTAAATAAAAATATTGCTAAAAACTAAAATTTAGTTAATAAATGTGGCATCAATTATTTTGTATACTTTCTAGTTGTTTTTTGCTATTTTTACCAATTAATCAAGTCACTTATAAACATATTTTTCCTATTGTTTTTAGAGAATATTTATCATTTATCAAACATCCTTCTATTAGCTTCTTATAACATTTCAACAAACAGTTCATTAATATTTGTTGTTTTTCTTATTTATACTCATTTAATTGACTGTTATAATTTTGAAGGATAATATTGACATGATAAAATAAATAAATCAGTCTCTGCGTTATTTAATGACAATAAATAGATAAAGTTGTTAAAATTTACTACAAGTCGTTTGGCAGTTTTTTATGAAATACTAGTCCACTTAATTCTTTTTATTTTTAAATTTGATAAATAAATTAATATTTTTTGACAAACAATAAATAAAATTGTTTACATTTAAAATTACTTTTTATGTTGTCTTTATTTGTGCAAAATTAATGAATATTTTCATTAACTATTTTATTTTCAAAGAAACCTCGTGTGTATTTTAATAAATTATTCATTATTGATTTATTTATTTTTCTTTGAATTTAATTTATTTGAACATTTTTATTGACATTTATATAACATTCATTAAAATTTTTATTAAATTTTAAAATTAAATGTTAATAATATTTACTAACATTTACAAAAATGAAATACAATTTTAATAATAATTAAATTTAGTAATTTAATCATTTTCAAACATTTAAAATATTTTTAAAACATTAATTCAATACATTTAAAGATTTTCTTTGTTTTTATAACAAACATTTCTCGAAATTGTTTTGATTTAAAAATTATATTTTTAAAAGTTTCCATGGCAACTGTCGTATCACATAAAAACTTGACATAGTTCTGTCATGTTGTTATTGATACAAATCACAAGAAGCGCCTTGTTTATATAAATCTGTACTAAATAAACATACCCGGTATTATAAGCTTCTAAAGTAATTTGGGGATTTAATTTCCAATTTAAATTAGAATTTGATTTATTTCTCATTTTGAATTTTTCTCTTCAATTAATTTAGTGAAAATTAGATGTTTTTTCTTTTCTTTTAAAATATTATTGATATTGTTTTAACTGATACAAAAAATTATAATAAATTGGCATAGGTTTTTATTTGTTTTAAAAATGATTAATTCGCATAGGACTACAAGGTAGTTAACCTTAATTTAAGCATTCAATTATGGAAATTTAAAGAAATTTATTATCATAAAAAAATTGTTTGTTGGAAAATCCGGGATTAATATGTAAAATTAATAAAAATAATTGTCATTTAGAATAAAAATATTTATTAAATCTTAAAATAAAAATTAAATGGTAGAGTATAATTATGTTTTACAATTAATTTTATTATTGTAATTTTTTTTATAATTTATTGTGATTATTGTTTCATAGTTAAAGTCTCCCTCCCACCTTTTGCGGATCCTGGCATGTGATACAGAAAATAATAATAATAATAATTTTAATTAACTATAAAAAATATATTACGAACAAAACAATTAATTAAATAATTTATTAAAAGATATAAAATTTAATTGGGATTTGAGAAAAGATTTTTTGGATAATAAATTACGATTATTGAGATTTGCATCACGGATAAAATACATTGATCACAGAGATTAAAAAATTAAAAGAAGACAAATCAAAGAAGACAAATTCCAACTGAAGATTAAAAATTTTCATTTCAACTTGGAAATAGGCATGACTCAAAAATCAAAGAAAGTTATTATACGTTATTATATATAACGTTTGCCTTACTAAAAACATTTAAACTAGACTTAAGGTATTATATTACTTTCATATTCGATTAAAACTAAAGTTATTGTTCACAATTACATGCGGTTCTACTGGATATTATGTTCTATAATTAAAAAGTCAATAAATTTGATAATATAGGTAGCACACCAGTTTGCTTGTATGTTGAAAATCTTGATAAGCTGGATGACACCTTAATCATAGGATTCACACTTCGTCAAAGAAATAAATTTTCTCTCACTAAAAAATACCAATAATAACAAACATTATTTGCGTTCTATATATTACACAAACACATTAAACAATAGCTTTCTCAAGACACTAAAATTTCCCTACAGACGATTATTAATTCCAGATAACTTACCTAAAATAAATAATATGTATCTTCAATTAAATATAATTTGAATAATGTGGCTATTGAGAAAGGTAAAGAAGTATAGAAATTGGTACAAAAATTCTTTCTAAAAATTATAAAAATAAAATATTAAATTTTATCATATATAGTTGTTTGAGAATTTATTTTGGAGAAAAATATATTTAGGTATTTTGATAATGTTAGGTTTACTTTCATTCTTTTTCGTTTTTTTCAATTTATTGTTTTATTTTCACTAAATCTTTGCAATAAATATATTCACATTTAATGTAGATTGTAATATTCTTATTAAATGTTGTTCTTACTCTCACTCTTTGCAGATCTGGAACAAAAACAAGTTCCTTTTAGTTAAACATTTACTATAAAAATCAGGAAATCAACAGACAATAAAGATTTAAGCAACTAAATGAAAGAAAATTGAATTAAAAATTGTATTACGAATGGAAGAAGGAAGAAAGATATGATTTTAGAATTGAATGAATTTTTTAGTGGTGACATTTTTATATTTTTAAACTTAGTTGGATAAAGTGTTATCAATAAAAGTTATTATTATTATTGTTATTATAAAGTGATGATTTCTTGGTAGCAGCATTTATTATTTAAAACAATAAAATGATAATTTAAGCCTTTTGCTGCAAATAATGTATTTAATGAAAAAACTTTCGACTGTAAGATAGTCCTTGTCAATCTCCAAGGACTATCTTATAGTCGAAAATATTTTCATTAAATACATTATTTGCAGCAAAAGGCTTAAATTATCATTTTATTATTATTGTTATTGTTATTTAATTATTTATATTATTTTTTCGGTCGAACAGACTAGATTAATGAGTAAAGTCATTAATTTTTTAATACATAAAAGGATAAAGCAACATAAACTAACCCAAATGATGAAATTTTGGGTAGGATTTGATAAAGATTATGCTTTTTTACATTATAAGTAAGGTAACTTTGTTATAGACATCGGATTTGTTACAATGTATTTATAATATAATTTATAATTGAACTCCCTTATTTATTTATTATAAATATATTTAAAATTTTTATTTAATGGTTGTGATGAGAATTTTGTGAGCTATTTGTGTAATATTATCTTGTTAGGTATCTTTTTTATTAATGATAATGTAAATTATTGCCACGATAAAAATTCTGGGTAAAAATGTAAATTATTGAGACAATAACATTTCTTTATTTCACAGAAATTAGTTATTTTCAAACTTTTTGACATAGTAATTTTATTTGATTGTTTATTGTTTAATGATTTTAAAATCTTATCAAAACATTTTGATAATTATTATGAACATGTGATATGTGAAGTATTATTAATAAGAACTTTTAATCCAAAAATCAATGTGCAGAATGTGGTGAATACGTGTACGTTGAATGTTTTTAATCAAGATTGTGTATGTTGATGTATATTGAATAATAGTTATGTTAAAAAATAATTAAAACAATATTTTTTAAAGAATTTTTAAAGATAAAATGGTGCTTTTTTAATAATTTTAAAGCAAAGATTTTTGATTATTATTTTGAAAATATTTATTTAAAATTATTATTTATAATTTAAAAATTTATAGATTTAATAATTTGTTTATAAATTATCCATATTGTATAGTTATTCATCTCTCGTGTATGTAGGTAACCTGACGATGATAGTGATGCTACCGAAATATATAGTGAAAAGATATACGAATGGTGATTTTTATTAATAAAGTATTTACCATGTGTATTTAGGTATCTATTAAGCGATTGATTGTTGTTAAAAGATAATATTTTATTTTAAAGTTTTACTCATCTTCATATTGACTATAATACTATTTAACACCAATTTTAGCACTGCTTTTTTTAAAACAAAGATTTTGTGTTGAATAAGAAGCAATATTAATCTGTAGTTGCAATAAAGTAAAATTAATTTTTTAAAGAAAGAGATTTTGCATTAGTTATAAATGCGTTAAATATCAATAACATTTTGCATTTGTCATAAATGTGTTTAAAAACTATTAATTTTCTTTTTGTATTTATGAAAGTCACTAAAACAATTTTTAGATATATTTTAAAATCATCATTATTTGTCTAGGTTTTAATTGTGATAAAATTAATAGAATTTCATAAATCACTATTTTGTGACTTTTTGTGAGTTTATATGAATATTTCATAGGATTATGTAGTAAATATTTGTAAAATCAGTTAAATTAAGACTGAACAGTACATCGTAAAAGTCATATAATGTTAAACATTTTAACAGAAACCTTTTTTGTGATTATATTCGTAGTGTCTTCGATAATAAACTCACAAAATTAAAACTATAAAATTATATGAAATTATATATATAATGGTTGAAAAATGGCACTCGTACATCAATTATACAATATTTTTTGACAGGTTTAATATCATCATCAGGTAGAAAAGAAAAAAGAAAAAATATTTATTATCTAAATACATGATTAGTTAGTAATATTTTTCTTTAATTCTAATGACATTAGATTGATAAGTTTAAATAAATCTAACCTCAATTTTTGGACTAATCTTATATATTACTAACATTAAAATGAAAAATAAATTTATTATATTTTGAATTGACTTAACCGCATAAATATTATAAATTTTTGTTAATTCTATAAAAGCTCATTCTTGTTGGAAAAGGCTGTTTTTGTTAACCCATTGCATGTAAATGTACTCACATGGGTACACTTGTTAAAGGCGTGATTTCATGTTTTTCTATAATGATTATCCTGGAAGTAGTGACCCATTTCAACAATAGATGGCACTAGTATTCTACGAAAATATTCTCCATATTTTTTGTTATAAATGTTCTAATTTACCCAATATGTCATAATAAATAACGATTAAAAGTAATTTTTACGTGTAGTTTATGAATGACTGAGCTTCTACCAAAGAAGCAAGGAAGAATCACAGTTATAGATATATGAAGTTTGAGATTTCTTCAATTGTATGGGTGTAGAGGTAGTCCAAATTGGTTGGATTTACACAGTTCAAGTAATGCTATAAAGTTGATTTTGATTAGTATAATCAGCACTTTTATTTAAAAATGGAAACACGGGTATATTATCGGTTTGTCATTGTATGGTATTTGCTTTTTTTATTTGCTAGACTTATCGACAAAATCGCATATCTATTTTTATTGAATCCCGTCATATTGATGAATACCTTAAAATGTGGTTTATTTGGCAAATTTAATTAAAAAAATTATTGTATATATTAAAAGCATGATTATGAATAGAGTAAATATATCAAAAAAATATCGATATATTTATTGATTCATAGTCAAGCTTTTTAATAAATACAATGCCAATTGAAAAGAAATCAGTGATGAAATTTGAAAAAAATTATTATTACAGAAATTAAAAAAACTTATTATTACAGAAACGATTTAATATAAAATATACAATAACATATTTTATAATTTATTTCATTCTGAAAAAATTTAAATTCGACAAAATATATGTTTCGTAAATCTATGGTTAATTAAGACACTGGATTGTATAGTGAGCAAAATGTGAGAGTTAAAATAAAATTCAACAAATAAAAACTTTAATTAAAGGTGAATCCTATAATAATTTTTAAAAATAAATAATCGCTGGTATATAATAGGAATAAAAATTTTAAATAAAATACAATGCTTTTGAAATTTTATTTACTCGGTGTTTTTATTACTTTTTTATTACTATCTAAAATATTTGTGATAAATAATATTAACTGTAAAATTAATTGAGCTTCATCTTACAGAAAACAAGTAAAGAAAATATCCTAACTATATATTGAGGAAGACGTAATATAAATTCCTTAAAATATTTTAAAAACTGTCATAAAAAAAAGATTTTATTCTGTTTAATTTAATTAAAATTGAATTGAATTGAATTTATTTAACTGTTTTAAAATATTTAAAAAATATTTTAGCTGGGGCTAGCAAAATTGCGAATAAAGCAAATAAGCCAATATTGTATAGAGAATTTATTTGTTTGAAAGAAAAATTTTAATTTTTGGATCATCGTAAGAGTAGAAAAGACAGGAGCTATTTATACAAATTTATACAAATTGATAATTAAAAAGATCTTGAGAGAAATTATTTGTGGAGTCTTTTATAAGTGTGTGACTTATTAATAAAAAAAAATGGAAAACTTACTTATGATATGCATCCTAAAGTGAATTCCCTAAGATGGAAATGTAATAAAACATTACTAAACAACGACTTAAAACTGATTTTTTTAAAAATGAAAATTAAAATTATTTTGACAGAAACAGAATTATTAATACCATTTTTACTTTTCTAAAATGCTGCAAATTAAATTTTCTTAAAAAGAATAAATGATTATTTTGTTTCTTACATGAAATATTGTATAACAATTCATTTTTTCAATAAAGGAAAATTGAACGTCACTCATTTATTTATATTGTTTCTCACTTAAACTTTTTGCTGCGCAACACATTTTGAGATTTTGTGCTAGATGTGCACTCATATTTCAGTGGTTGCTTGTTTATTCGTGTTGAGCAGTTTGTCGAATTTAGATATCACGAGTTTGTTCGTGTATAACAGTTAACAATTATTTTTTTAATTTAAGAATCATGTTCAATCCTGCAGATTTGAATGTGCAATATGTTTACCATAATCAAGTGCGAGTATATATATTTAGAGCAGCAAAAGTGTTAATGCAATTTACATTACTCGCCATTATTTTGTAACATCTCTCCCTCGCAATATACAAGGATCATATGTATATTGAAATGTTGAGATAATAATTTATATTAATAACAAAACCACTTTTTAGTTGCTATCATTTGAAAAGTTGTAACTCTTTTTCCTTTTTCACGAAAGTAAATGCCAAAACTTTTTATAAAATATAAAAGTGTTAGTTTATAGTCTAGAATGAAGATAATTGACAGTGATTGGCAGATTGATAAAAATAAGTATTATAGTAATTTAAATAAATTTATTTTTAATTATTTAAAAATATTATTGTTAAATGAAATGTCTTGCATGCAACCTTCAATTACTTAAATAAAGAAGTTTATAATAAATTTTAGAATGAAAGAATGGAAATGGCGTTTCGGGACAACATTAAACAGTAATATTTCTTCTGTTTTAAATATAATACAACAATTGGTATATACAATATATTTTCATTTAAATTTTTTTAGACATGAAAAATAATGTTAAAAGTAACAAAATGAATCTCTTGCTTGAATTGAAAATCTTACATTTAAAAATGAAGCTAAAAGTAGTGTTCTTAGTGTTCTCTTATTTTCTCAAATATTAGAATTTCCAAACTGAAATTTTGACAATTAATTTTGGAATATTATTAAAACTGTTATTGAGCCGAATGAAAACAATTTTAAAAAATCAGGTAAAATCAGGGAAATGTTTAAATATTTGTAAATATATGTAAATATTGCGGGATTTCTGAGCTTGTATAAATTTAGAAAAAATATAAATTTGAATGTTTCTATTTTTTCTAGTCACAACATAGCAATTGAAAAAAAACTGAAATTAATAAAATAATATATTTCTCGTATTTTATTTATTGTTTATGTCGAATAAATTACGTTGTATTATTTGCAGTTAAGTTATTTATATATTTATGGTAAGAGTAACATAAATCTCTTTTGTCTATATTGTATGTAAATTTAATACAGGCAATATATTTACATCTATTTCGAGTTATTAAGGGTATTATATATTTATATATACTTCATTAGTCGTATTATTCATGCTTAATTTCAAAGGAATTTAAAATCTATTAATTAGTATGTAGAAATTTTGAATAATTATAAATATTTTCACTTTTTCATTTATTTTTTTCATTTAAAAAAATGTATTAAAACTATTTTAAGTAAATGTGACTAATTGTATATTTTTCAAAAAAGTATTATTATTATTATTATTATTATTATTATTATTATTATTATTATTATTATTATTGTTAAGTGATGATTTCTTGGTAGCAGTATTTATTATTTAAAACAACAAAGTGATAATTTAAGTCTTTTGCTGCGAATTATGTATATAATAAAAATTTTTTCGACTATAAGATAATCCTTGTCAATCTTATCAATCATTGACAAGGACTATCTAATAATCGAAATTTTTTTCATTAAATACATAATTCGCAGCAAAAGGCTTAAATTATCACTTTATAATATTATTATTATTATTATTATTATTATTATTATTATTATTATTATTATTATTATTATTATTATTATTATTATTATTATTATTATTATTATTATTATTATTATTATTATTATTATTATTATTATTATTATTATTATTATTATTAATATTATTATTATTATTATTATTATTATTATTATTATTATTATTATTATTATTATTATTATTATTATTAAATGAGTATTAATGAAATTAAAAACTAAAAAGGAATAAAAAGTTTTATTGATAATAAATTTTCATATCTTATATGTACATACTAATTGAACAACGTATATTTTGCTCAGCAGAAATTTTGTGTGAAAACCTTTAATGCATAAAATAATTGAAATAAATTACATAATATGTAAGAGGATAAACTCAAATATTACAAGGATTTATGCAATTACTAGATATTTCAATTTCATGTTCATTTCCCACCAGAATAATCTGAATTTATTTAATGACATTATTGCATATGAACATGGTACTAATTAAACTTACAAAGTTATATTTATTTATAGAAATGAATTAAAAGTCTTAATTATTAAAAATTATTAATTTAAATTAATTATTAAAAACGGGTTTAATTATCCCATAAAACCAATAGGACAGTGTGTTTATGAAATTATTAAGGATGCCCTATTATAAATTTTATTCGAACTGAAGAATATATTTTTTTAAAATACTCGTCTAAAATACTTTTGCTAATTCGCATCAATCTATCATTGAAACAGTTTTCATAATCGTCAACAGTTTGTAACAAGATTTTTGTAACAAGAATTATCCTTGCAGCATCTAAAGAACATTTGGTATGGTGAAATTCTAAAAACCGAGTTTTAACAATGTCATACAAAGAAATGAAAATTTAAAATACACTGTTGAAAGTTCTTTAAACTTCGAGATGTCTAAAATCCATCTTTATGCAATTGTTTACAAGTACAGAGATAATACTTACAAAATCATTTGGGAAATATTTTTTTACTAGAAATATTATGTTTTTAAAATAACTGTGGAATTCGGGGATTATAGGTTATAATTGTCAATTTATGTATAATTATTAATTATTTAATTAAATTAATTTATTATGTAAAAGATTTTCTACTTTCAGGTATGAATGGTATCAATAAAAAAAATCAAAATATTGTTGGGTTTTATGATACTAAAAGTTGACAGTCCAAAAATTGGCAAACACAAACTCCCAACGTATATTTGTTTTATAGCAAATTTACAATTCTCAATAAATAATTACAACTTTTAGTTAACCACGATTTGGCTCAAAATTTCCGACTGAACCTCGCCCTGGATAGTCTCGAACTTGTGTAATTTAAAAATAAGTTTCACCTTTTTATTTGATTCCGCTCTCTGATCCAAACTCCTTTAATACTCCTTTTTTAACTCTTCAGTTCCTCTTATAATTCTCCTTTAGTTCTTAACTTTGTTCCTCAAACTCCTATTGTCAGTTTCTTCTTCACTAACCGAGTCTACTGCCAATTATCTAAATTTGGAGTTTCCTTATATACTCCCATAATCGTTGTAATTGCTCCGTTTTTGACCTAATTGGTCTTGACCTCCTTAGTTATCGTTCTTTTATTAGTTATTTCTGTTGACCCTTTTAGTAATTCCACTTTTTTTGTTTACCCTCGTTTATCCGATTGTTTGGATAATTGTCCTCTAAAATCTCAGTTTGTTTATTCTCACAAATTGCCGCGCTCTGGTTTTCTTCATCGCTAGGATTCTCTATTGGCTTGGGTTTTCCATTAGACAATTAATCAATTAATTAATAGTTTGTGTTTTTCCATATTTGCCTGTTTTTCGACCCTTTCAAAACATTTTCTAACAATTTCTTGCTCACTGTCTTCTTCACCATCCCCTAATCTACCCCTCTCCCGTTTTCCAGCTTCAATTTCGATAACTTTTCACTTTATTCCACTTCCTCAGGTTTGCACATTTTCCCATTTCGTGTCTGATTGTATCCTTTTATAGTTCTGTTTTTATCATATCTTTCTTTGCCATTAATTTTTCTGATTGATCGCCATTCTTTTTCAGTCAATTTCAGCTTTCCTTTTATTCGGAACTATTCAATTTGATATAATTTAAATATTTTCTTTAACAACATCAACAATATCTTAATCAAAGACCCTAATGCAAATGATCCAATATCATATAAAAAATCAAAGATGATTTTTTGTCAATTAAAACCTAAAATAACTATGTGTTATTCGAAAGGTAAAAATGTCTCGGTCAGAAATCTAAAATGTTCAGCTGCAGAGGTCAGTCCTAAGAGAATTATTTCACAGTCTTTTTGTATAATAATTAATTAATCTTTCTCATAACCGACTCTTAGAAAGCTTATTTTTCTCAAAGGGGCTACTTTTGTGGCGAGACCCTTCCCTAATTTTTTTAAAAATTTTAAATTTGTGTTACACCATCAATTTGAATATTTTATAAGAATTTTTAATATCTATATTCTTGAAATTAAATTCTTGTTTTAATGGTTTGATTAGGTCATCGCTATTTTGAACAATTATCTGTCAGTAAATGCTTAAAATGTGTATCCATTGCTTAGAAAGTGTAAATTCTCAGATTGCAAGTGAAAATTAATTCATATAATAAAAACGACCAAGTAGAAATTGCTCGCAGAATAAAAACATAAAAAATATTGTAATAGAGTAAAATCGGTTTTAATAAGTAAAATTCTATTAAAATTCTATAAAGTACTCAAAACATTAAACTTTTTGATCAAACATTTGAGTCGAAATGAACATGAAAGGGAAAATTTCTAATAAAATATTAATTAGTAAGTAGAAGTTTATTACAAATCAGAATCATTGTGTAATTATATGTTGTTATCATAAGTAAACTCTAAATTGAAAAAGAAATGGTAATGAGGTAAAATATTTGAATTTCAATAATAAAATCAAGTAAATAAACTCTTAAATAACAATGTTATTTTTTCATAAAAATAAAAGAACGCCAACTTTAGTAATATATTTCGACAGCTCGGTTGTCATCATCAATCACTAAACAACGTCAATGTCTATTTTAGTGTTGCATATTTTATTATACTCAATAATATTGCTGTTTCCAATAAATTCGGCCTGCTCTAGAACTCGTGTACATGAATGACGGTACAAAAATTAAGAAAAATTCTAATTTTGATTTCCTACACAAATTTAACAAAACAAATATCGCACACTAATTAATATATAACATCGATTTTAAATTAATAATCATAACGTAAGATAATTGTTTTAATGAATAAATCTGACATAAAAAAGATATTTTTTTAAATCATATATATATATATAACATTTAAACAATTTAAAAGCGAAAAGTAATAAATTGAAGTAATCCAATTAATTGTCATAGAAACAAATAATTTCAATAAACTCTATATTAATGATCTAAAGGTAAAACTTTAGACAGGAAATTTCATACTTCTAAATTCGGTATTTTGTGCAAGTCAGATGAGAACAGTTAATTACTCACGTAAATCATAACAATATCAATTTCTGTCATCAAATATCTCCAAAATACGAAATAAAAAAAACAGAGAAAAATAAACAAAATTAACAATAATTTTGTTTTTAATTTGACTGCAATAAATTGAAACAAAGCACTTATTTTATTTTTGTCAAATGGGAAAAATTTCAAATTTAATTGAAAATAAATGAATTAAATGCAATCGATCAAAATCGAGTCACTTGAAAATGGATTATTAAGAAAATTATTGTTTTAATAAACTGTTTTCTCATTAATCAATATCTCGACGTTGAACAATAATCGATTTGATTAAAAAAATCGGAAATAATGAAAAATTCAAAAAATTATCACAAAGCGGTCAGTGAGGACTGGATTTGACAATTTTGTCGGGGGAGGGGGGGGGGGGGGTTCTTTATTGATTTTATTAGATTATTTATTTATTTAAATTTAATAACTCATTGTTTGATTAATATTTTTTTTAATGTTTTTCTAACGGAAAATTAATCTTATTAAAATTTAGGTTATCGGATTTGTCAATTAACAAGATAAGATTGCTTTTAGCAAAACGGACTAGTTTAAAATTTCAATATTCGTGATATTTGATTGGTTTTTTTCTGTTGGAAATTATACGTGAATTTTTATTTAATTTAATTTTTCTTTGGATTGCTGATAATTGAATTATTAACTGGAAATTTATTAATGTGTTAGGTTTTAATTTAAAATTTAAAAAAATAATAATTTAAAATTTAATATACGCTGCAATGAACCCTTTTAAATTATTTGCTGTATTTAATAAAATTTATATATATATATATATATATATATATATATATATATATATATATATATATATATATATATATATATATATATATATATATATCAAATATATTTTTTAAATATTATATTAATTCAATGACAGTTTTTATTGATGAAATGGAATAAATTTTGCATTATTTAATGTAATGTTATCGAATTAAAAGTTATTGTAAAATTTATTTCTTAATAATTTAATTAATTATGTAATGTAATTTGGAAAAATCAGATAAATGCTTTATAACTAAAATTGATAAACTTGTTTTAAACATTAAAATTTTAATAAAATGTTATTGCATATCAATTTTTTCCAAAATTCCTAATTGATTCTATTAAAAATCAAATGAGTTTGTTATAATATTACCTGTTATAATATTACCAATATAATTCTAGAAAACCTTTTTCCTTATTTTCATATTATGCTAAACCATTTTGAGAAAGAATGGGAAGTAGTACACTTATTTTGAGATCTCAAATTACTCTAGGATGAACAAATTATTAGTAAAAATTAATATTTAGAGTGATTTTTTCATTTCAAATTTGGTGATAAAAGCTTCGATGATAAATCAGGAAGAGGTTGGTTGTCTTAATATGACCGTCAACCTCTCTGACAAAGAGAATGCACCACGAGCTACTACGTCAACCACTCACAGAAAACATGAACTGCCTTAATGAACCAGAGATGCCAAAAATATTTGCGCATCAGTAATTGAAGTTGTTGGTAATTACACTCCAGAATGACAATTGTAATATGTTTTTAATGTATTTTTATGTTTTGATTTTCAATAAAAATTGTATATAATTGTATGAGTATATAAAGTTTATACATCACCAAGTATTTTATTAAATTTATTCCTATTTATTTTTCAACATAATAATATATATAATTCATATTAAAACATGCATAATACAATCAAATTTAAATAAAATTACTAAACTTTTTACTCGCCACTAATTTGTTTTCATTTACAATTTATTTATTTTAATTTAGTTTTTGACTTCAAATAATTATTTTAAATTTACCATTTTTTAAATTTATCACATGTTAAATAGTTTTTTTAATTAGTTTTAAAAAATTTTGAAATTAACTTTTAAATGCTTGTTTTAAATTACTTGTACCATTATAATAATTGTTTTAAAAATGCATATGATTTTATTAGGTTGTATATTGAATATTTATACATTTGCTGGTACATTGAAATTATTAGTGTTTTCAAATAAATACCAATTGGTGCTCTCTTAGTTCTTTTGTCTGCTCAATTTCTCTGTAACTCTCATCTGTTTCAGTTCTTTCTGCTATTATTTCTTTGCCAATAACTGTAAAAATTCCCGCTTCTATGAGTGCTTACTGTTGACATAAATTCCACCTTAAGTGGTTAATATTTTATTATTGCTGCTATTATCATATAAATTAAAATTACAAAATTAAAAAGAAGATTTGTTAAAATATTTTTAAAATTGTATTAATTATAATTTTTGTTTTATATTTTTTGGTCACCTTTGATTTATTCTATTCTATGCAACATAGATTTTCATCTATGCTTTTATGAGGTGTTAATAATAATTTTAAAAAGTATACAACTATTATGAACTATTATTAGTATGTTACCACAAACTTTTATTATTGAATGCGAGCTCACTTTTTAATTATCCTTTTTGTTAATACTACCAAAGAAAACTAATGACAGCCTAACTTTTTATTGTCTACATGTCAACAACATTTTGTGGACCAAAGTTATCATTTGCGAAAATAGGTTAAATTGTTTAAAAAGACGCCTAAAAAATCTACTTAGTAAAACTCATTATGAACTTTAGTGTATAAAATTGAAAAACATATATTTTAATTTTAAAAATGAATATTTTATCATGCGTAATTCCAATTTTTTAGTTCTTAACATAATAGAAATTCAACACCCCTCTCTCTGTTCAAAAAAATTCCATAAATATCGTTTAAAATATTTTACTCACCATACTTTTGATCTTGACTCAAACCGAATTTTTCTGTGGATTTGTTCTAAAACAATGAAATCGACTTTTAATACATGTTTTACCCAAAAAAATATCTTATGTATAATTAAAGACCAAAAGTAAAGTTCTCACCATTTTATTAGGGAAAAATAATTAAACAGTTAAAAAATAAAATCAATTTTATCTCAATTATTCATACTTATTCATTTATTATCAAATAATTGACCACATGAGCAACCTGATTTATCAATCACTCAACCAATCAAATAATAGCACTGAGTCGGTTGAGGAGCTCTTTTTTTTACAGAATTAATTAATCATTTACATGTTGATTTGGTCTAGTTTTTATTTTCACAATTGATTTTTTGTTTTAATCCATCAAGCACTTAGATTTTTTTATCCTTTACTGTCAAGCGGTTGTTATGGAGAACATTATTTATATTGTATGGGAAATTTTTCTTAGTAATGTTTTATTTTATATTTAGAATAAGCATTCCCTTGATATTACTTTCCATTATTGATAATTAATATTTTTTTAATATTGATAATAGTATATGCAATCAATATCATTTTAGAATAACATTTACCGAACACTTTTTAGTTTAAACAATTGAATACCACAATTTATATTGTATTTCAATTTATCCATTTCAATAATAATCATTATGATGATGATGATAATAATAATAATAATAATAATAATAATAATAATAATAATAATAATAATAATAATAATAATAATAATAATAATAATAATAATAATAATAATAATAATAATAAATTAAATTAAATTAAATAGCTAGTGCAAGGATGATGATCTTAAATTTGTGTTGATATTGCTGGTTTTACAAATTATAAAAGAAAGATAAAAGTTTGGGAATTTAAACTATAAGATTGTGTCAAATTCATGAAAAGTACGCAATATGATTATCAATAAGTCTAAAATTTCAGTTGGATTGTGTTCTGATCTCGTTTATCATTTTATAGGTAATGGACATAATACCACATACATTGGAGAGACTTTGGGTCATCTCTATATTCGAGCTTGAGAGCATTATAGACCGAAGGCATTGACCAAAATTAGTGAGCACTGTAAGAGAAAAATAGGCATATGTGGATTGTTGTTAAATTAAATAATTAATTAATTATTAAATTGGATGATTTGAAATTTCAATATTTTAAAATTTCTTGTTTTTAATTGCTTCAATTTAAAAAATTATGATTTATTATTTAAATTCTAATTTTTATAATTTTTAAAGAATAAAATATTTTTCTTAAAAATTTGATATAATTAATATAATTGATAAATTTATTCAAAAATCTAAAATGTTTATAGTTATTATATTCTACCTGATGATAACAGGTAAACTGTCGAAAAATATCGTAAAACGAATGTTTGTGTGGCGCATTCTTATAATAATAAGGATAATTACTATTATTATTAATTATTATCAATATTAGTATAAAGTGATGATTTCTTGGTAGCAGCATTTATTATTTTAAACGATAAAGTGATAATTTAAGCCTTTTGTTGCGAATAATGTATTTAATGAAAAAACTTTCGACTATTCGATAGTCCTTGTCAATATCCTGGTTTAGCAATCTTCTTACCGAACATACATTTCTATCTTTCTTTTATTGCTTTTTTCTTACTTCTTATTGGTTATAAATATAATATAATATAATGATATACTTTCTTTTTCTGAATTTCTAAAAATTTTATTTAAAATTAAAATAAATATCATTTAAAATTCAAAATGACACCAACTAAAATTTTTAAATTTTTAAAGTTTCTATTACCCCCTAGAAGCCTACTCTAATAAAATATTTTAAAATATTTATAAAATAAAGCTATTTATATACGAGATTTAAATATTTTAATGTGTCAATTTTAATTTTTAATTCCTATCTTTTGAAAGCATATTTTTTAAAATTTCTATATTATTTTAATTATTACATTTTTTAATTTTTTTATATATTATCAGTTATTCTCAAGGTCAATGACAACAGATCAAATTGATGATTTCATTGATTTATTCTTTACTGTTGATTTTTGGGCGTCTGTTTATAATGAGAATTGCTTCTTTGAATCTGACATTTTTTTGGATGTTTCCATTGGCTATTATTTCGATAGAAATATTTTTTCTTTCCTTTGTTGGTTGACATTGTTGGAGATGTCTGTTTATTCAGGATTTTCCACCGGAATCTAGATGTTCTTTAACTCTTTGGTGCAAGGTCCTGAGTGTACTTTTAATTGGCCTTGTACACTCAGGACCTTGCACCAAAGAGTTAAAGAACATCTAGATTTTATTAATTCTAATAATTATTACTTTTTTATTGAAAGTTTTTAAGAGATATTGTTAGACATAATTTTGAGAAATGGTAATCATATTCCTTCTCAATAATATCGGAAAATAATTTTCAGATTAATTTACTTTCCTTCATATACTTATTGCTTTCGATGAAAACAATTAATTTTTCTTGAATATAAAAAATACAATTTCCCCGCTAGATCTTGATTTAATAATGGTGCGGATAATAAGATATGAAATTAAATATTAGCTTCATTGTCATTTATTAATTATTTCTTTTTATTATTTGAATATAAAATAATTAGGTCTAATAAATAATAGGAAAATGTTGGAAAGTTTAAACAAAGATAAAAATATAGAATTAATGTTGTTTAAATAAATGAACTTTAGAAAGGGCAGTTTTTCAAATAAAAAACGTATATTGAATAAATATTATTGTTCAATTTTATTGGAAAATTATAAGTTTTTTATAAAGATTAATCAAGTCAATTAATGCAAGGTAATGTCATTGTCATTGATTATTTGTATCAAGAAGTAATCAAAGAAAAGTGGTTTAATAATTTATTCTAAAAATAAGTAGACATGTCAATGGCACAGGGATTTTTATAACTCAAAATCTATTTCATCAAGGTGGTGCACATAGAACGCATAACCTAAATGTTTAATATTTGATTGTTTTCAAAAATAGAAGATGTGCAACTGTTATTGATTTTTTTGCCTATCCCAACAATCACAACTTTTTAATCAATGCATTTCAAGATGCAACCAAGACTGCGCGTGGATATAAATTTCTTGATTTTACTCAACAATTTCCTGGTGAATTAGGAGTTAGAACAGATATTTTCAACAAAGAAGCAATCATATTTTTTAAAAAATTTGTTAAAAATTAAAAACAAAGAATTCAAAAAACGTTCCACCAAAGATTGGTTGCATTCCATCGAAAGAACTAATTGAATCAAACCTTCCAACAGCTAATCTTTTTTCGCACAATAAAAAACCAAAAAATACAATAATTAGATTTCTAAAATAATTGAAAAATCATCGTAGTTTATCATTTTTTACTGCATTGCTAAAATCTCCAATCATGACAAGAATGTAAATTTTACAGTCATTTCCAAATTGGTCGTCGATGATTTATTTGATTCTAAAATTGATGTCGTCAATAAAATGGTTAATATTACCAAATATAAAAAAACGTGCATTAGAAAGACACAATAAACTATTAATAAAAACTATAAACCGTCAAAAGATGGGTAAAATCATTTATAACAAGGCATAAGTTTTGCTGCATTGATTCCATTAGCATTGTCATTATTATTTGGAGGAAGTTTACTTCGAAAATAAAGAATGTTTGCTAATTCTTCATTGCCTAATATAAATTTAAATTTTAAATCTTATTATAATGGAGAAGATATGTACAAATATAAAGGATGCAGCTGGTTTTGATAGAATAGAAAACTAACGAAAATACTTCCGGATTCCAAAAATGAGACACAAAACTGGATATCATGTCAACTGACATACAGTATAAACAAACCAATGTGGAAAAGATTCCAAACAAGATTAACAGGAGTTACAAATATATTTTATTTATTAAAAGGCTTGACTATAAATCATATATCAATGTTTTTGATATTCACGAATTTTTGGCACTGCCTTTTTCAAGTGAATTTGATCCAAAAAGTTAGAAAACCCAAATATAAAGTTGGTAACCATGTTCAAATAGGCCAAATTAGTGCATGACCATTTATTAAAAATCTTGTAATTTATTATGTATGTCATTAAAGATTATGAAAATAAGGAATTAGTTGGAAAATTCTATAAGCAAGAATTGCAAGCTATTCATCCACAAATAATATTTCGAATATGGAACGAATAATTGCAATATATAATAATTATATTTGTTTAGTATTTATTCAAATTTTCAATCGTAATGAAGCCTTTTAATATAGGCTCTAATCTCTATTATAGATAAAAATGATAAACATTTGATTGGTTTCGATAATAATAATAATAATAATAATAATAATAATAATAATAATAATAATAATAATAATAATAATAATAATAATAATAATAATAATAATAATAATAATAATAATAATAATAATAATAATAATAATAATAATAATAATAATAATAATAATAATAATAATAATAATAATAATAATAATAATAATAATAATAATAATAATAATAATAATAATAATAATAGAGTATCAACAAACATCGATACATTACTGATTTATAGTCTTCAAACTCTCTTTTTAATTCAATAATAATAATATTTATAATAATATTTATAATAATAATTCATATTTATATAGTTTATTAATTTTTTTATAACATTTAATTTAATTATTTAAATTATTTATTTAATTTTTAGTAGAGCCCTTTTATTCGTTACCATACAAATTCTTTTTATTATTAAAACAATAAAAGTGAGATTGTATTCATTTGTATGCTTTCATTTAAATCTCAGGAGAAAAAATAAATTGTGCGTGATTTGTTTTTAATGATAATTTAAAATATTTTGAATTTATAATATTTTTTTGTTTCATGAATTTTTCAATATTTTTTCAATAAATTTCAAGTAGACTATTTAAATTAAATATTAGAAAATTTGAAATATAATTTTATTAAAAATTGATGATTTATTATTTCGTATGTATAACAAATCTTTCCGAATTTTGTACATTATTGAATTTTTTTTGTACATTATTGAATTTGTACATTATTGATCTTCCTTCCGGTAGACTTTCACAAATTCATGACATCTTTTGCTTTCTGAATTAAAAGTAAACCCTTTTTTACAACGTCAATAATTGCAATAAAAAAGCTTTAGTTTTCACAACCTGAAATTATAAAATATATTTATCAGCTTGAATTGTTTTCCACGAGCGTATAAAGACAAAAATTTACATAAGAAATATTTTGGCTTGCTTTAAAACCGGATATTCTCTAGCAAAACATAATATTAAGTCTTTAGTGGAATTGCAAAGAAAAATATATTTGATGCACGTTCTTCAAGGAAAATTAATGACTGCCAATGTTTACTATGAACAACTAAAATATTTGCATATAAAATATTTGTGGAATTGTTGATCTGATGATGGCCTAATTCACATTTTTGCCCGTATTTTTGACACCCATGAAATTTAACCAATTGACTCAGTCCCACAAGCATACGTTGGATCTCCTTACTTAGGTTCTCGTGGCTTTTTACGAATTTTCAACATTAATCGAGATTCATAATACTCATACACTTATTCTCCTGATAAAACCGTCAGTTTTAATATATCATTTTATAATTATTAATATTATCCTTATTTATTTTATTATTATTATTATTATTATTATTATTATTATTATTATTATTATTATTATTATTATTATTATTATTATTATTATTATTATTATTATTATTATTATTATTATTATTATTATTATTATTATTATTAAGCGATGATTTCTTGGTAGCAGCCTTAATTAAATATTAAACAAATAAATAGAAATATCAGTCTTTTGCTACGAAATATTTATTCAATAAAAAGATATTCGATTTTAAAAATAATCTTTTGTATAATTGTTTAATATTATTTAATTTTTTATTTATTTATTCATATTGTTCATTTAATAGTTTAATATAATAATAAGAAGAAGAAAAGATCAAGTGGACGAAGGAATATATTCAATAGTTTAGATAATATATACTACACGTGTGTATACAGCATATTCATCATCTGGATATACAATGATATAATTCGAGGACCCAAAAGTTCAGGATTAATCAAGCAATGCAGTTATCAGCAATACAGAACCAAAATAGTAAATCACCTTCTGTGTTATTGTCGTTGTCTCATAATGAATTCATAGATCTTTAGTATATTTTGCCACATATAAATTGTGATAGATTAGACATTGGTTCTTAAGAAAGAATAATCAGAAACTTCAAACATTTGAACATTGTGAGTTACATTACTCTTTAGTAACAGAGAGTTAATAAATCCTCTTCAGGGTTGAATATATGAAACTGGAACATTCTCATTTTGACTGTCGACCTTAATGACAATCTACATTACTTTATATTTGATTAAAGAGTAATTAAGTTATCATATTTTCGATAAATTTACACAAAATTATGCAGTAAGTATTATTTATTTCGATCATCATCAATGAACTAATTTATTTTGTTATTAGTTTGTTTTTAATCGCTAAAGTTATGCAAATATTGAGGGTACTTTTATTCATTATTAGCAAATAATACTATTTCATTCTCAAGGTCAGAAGAGTCATGTCATTATTGCACGTTCAGGGACGAATAATTATCATAAGTAAAATTATAATTTCATCTTACAATAAGTCAAATGGCTCAAATTTCTACCTCAATTATCAAACTTTCAAACGTTTTCTTAATTCCAATTTACCCCCGAAGATTCCCATTCGTATTTCATTCCCCATGTGCGAAGTCGATTGGTTATCATAGGTCTCAGTCTTTAATCAAAGGTCTGTTTAATTTTATTTTTATTTTATTAAGTGAAATAAATTATTGTAGATTGTATTTTCTAGTCAGACTCGTATTCTATTTAATGTCCATAACACTAATTTAAACCATTTAGTTCTTTAAGTGGATCAAGGATTTATTAAGTTTCTTTTCAAATATCAAAAGGAAAATCACCTCATGCATCTTAAGAGAAAGTATCAAGTTGTTGAAAGTTGCTTTTAAATTTGAATAATCTATTGTGATAATAATAATAATAATAATAATAATAATAATAATAATAATAATAATATAATAATAATAATAATAATAATAATAATAATAATAATAATAATAATAATAATAATAATAATAATAATAATAATAATAATAATAATAATAATAATAATAATAATAATAATAATAATAATAATAATAATAATAATAATAATAATAATAATAATAATAATAATAATAATAATAATAATAATATAATAATAATCATCAAAATTGATAAAACTAAAACACTCTATTTTTTATTCAACGTTAACCAATTACTATTGAATATTTAACAATTTAAATACTATTAAGTCACAGTTTATTTGATTAATTTAAATAAATTTAATATAATAAAAAAAATGTATAGAACTTTTAATTTTGAACATAAATAAGAGAAATAATATTAAAAATTAGAAAAGTAAATTATGGCAAATTATTTGGAATATTAAATTGGTTATTTTATTTCGCATTGAATTTTATTCAGTATATTTACATAATTTTCTTGAAATTATCATAATTTTCTACCAATTTTGTGAATTTTATAAATTTATTAAACTTGAAGCTAGTCCAAAAATTAAAATATGAATAATTATTAACGATAAAATACGTTCAACTTTATCCCTAATGGATAATACTTTTACTATAACCTAAGGTAATGTTAGAATTATTTATTTATTTTATTTTATTTTATACAGCTATTTAATAGTTGATTTTATTTAGTGATTAAACGAAAAAAATATTATTAAAGATTTTTGAAAACTCATTTTAACATTATAGCATAATTACCGATCTCGAGAAACAATTATAAACAATTATATTTTCACACTATAGTGAGGAGGGTCTCGATGGTCCAGGGATTTTCTATACACAAAAAAATTTTTCAATACAAAAACGATGGTCCTGGGATTTTCAATACAAAAAAAAAATTTTTTCAATACAAAAATCCGACTACCACTAAAAAGCATGGTAATTTAAGGTCTCAGGATATTTTCAATACAAATAGGTGGTCTACACTAAAAAAGCCAAGGATTTTTCAGACTATAGTGAGGGGGTCTCGATTGATCCAGGGATTTTCAATACAAATTTGAATTACCACTAAAAAAGCATGGAATTTTCACACTATAGTGAGGGGGTCTCCTTGGTCCTGAGAATTTCAATACAAAAAGGCGGTCTTCAATAAAAAAGCATGGATTTTTCAAGGTCAATTCAGGTGGGTCTCCTTGGTCCTGAGAATTTCAATACAAAAAGGTGGTCTACACTAAAAAACATTGGTAATTTAAGGTCTCGGGTTATTTTCAATACAAAAATCCGATTATCACTAAAAAAGCATGGAATTTTCAAAGTAAATTCAGGTGGGTCTCCTTGGTCCTGAGAATTTCAATACAAAAAGGTGGTCTACACTAAAAAAGCGTGGTAAATTTTTAAAATAAAGTAAATAATGGGTCTAAAAATTGAATTACAGTAAATTATGGTCCAAATTTTTCAAATACAGTAAATTATGGTTCTAAAAATTAAATTTAAGTAAATAATGGTCCAAATTTTTCAATTAAAGTAAATTATGGGTTTAAAAATTAAATTAAAGTAAATTATGGTTCTAAAAAATTAAATTACAGTAAATTATGGTAAAAAATTTTCAATTAAAGTAAATTATGGCTCAAATTTTTCAATTAAAGTAAATTATGGTCAAAAATTTTCAATTACATTAAATTATGGTCCTAAAAATTAAATTAAAGTAAATTATGGTTCTAAAAATTGAATTACAGTAAATTATGGTCCAAATTTTTGAATTAAAGTAAATTTAGGTTCTAAAATATTAAATTAAAGTAAATAATGGTCCAAATTTTAAAATTAAGTAATCAATGGTAAAAAATTTTAAATAAGTAAATTAAAGTAATAATTTTTAAATAAGTAAATTAAAGTAATGTAATAAGCAAATTAAAGTAAGATTTTTAAATTTATTAACAAAAAGTTGAAATAATAGAAGGTGTTTGAGAATTGAAATTTTTTAATGAAAATTTTTATGAAATAATTTTTCAATGATAATTTTAGATGGAAATTTTTAAGATAATTTTTAATGGAAATTTTTATGAAATATTTTTCAATGATAATTTTAGATGGAAATTTTTAAGATAATTTTTAATGGAAATTTTTATGAAATATTTTTCAAAGACAAATTTTAATAATAATTCAACAACAAACCAACAACTTAGTACCAACATGTATTTACAACCAGATACCTACAACTAGTTACTAACAACCAGTTACCTGATACCAACTACTCACAACCCACAACAACCAGCTAACAACTAGCTACCACCTACCAACTACTAAGTACCTACAACAACTACCAAGTACTTACAACCAACAACAACCAGATACCTACAACTAGATACTAACAACTAGTTACCTGATACCAACTACTAACAACCACCTACCAAGTACATACAACTAGTTACTAACAACCAGTTACCTGCTACTAAGTACCTTCAACCAACTATGTACTCACAACCAACAACAACCAAGTACTAAGCATTATCAACCAAGTACCTACAACCAACAACAACCAAGTACTAAGCACTGTCAACTAAATACCAAACACTTACAACCTACAACTAGTTACTAACAACCAGTTACCTGTTACCAAGTACATACAACCAAAACAACCAACCAACTAGGTGCCAAGTACTAACAACTAGCTACCACCTACCAACTACTAACAACCAAGTACAAGATACCAAGTACTTACAACCCACAACAACCAGGTACTAAGCATTATCAACCAAGTACACACAACCACCTACCAAGTACTAACAACTGAAAAAAACCAACAACTAGCTACAACCTACCAAGTACTTACAACTAGTTACTAACAACCAGTTACCTGATACCAAGTACTTACAACTAGATACCATGTACTAACTAACTTTCAAACAACTAGATACTTACAACCAGTTACCTGATACCAAGTACCAACAACCGCCTACCAACCAGGTACTAAGCATTATCAACCAACTACTAACAACTAGATACTAAGCACTGTCAACTAGATACCAAGTACTAACAACCAGATGACCACGTGAAATTATTAGTTAAATAGGTAAAATAATGTTTAATTTTTAAATTAATTAATCAATGATCTAAAATATTAAAGTTAAAGTCAATTTAAGATGAAGATTTTCTGGGATTTCCAATGTTAATTTAGATGCAAATCTTCGTCAATTAATCAATGACCGCATGAAATTATTGGTTAAATATGAAAATAAGGATTATATTTAGTTGTTAAGTAAATTATGGTGTAAAATTAAGAAATAAAGAATAATTAGGTAAATTAAGGATAAGTAAATTAAAGTTAAAAATTTTAAATAAGTAAATTAAGGTTCAAAATTTAAAATTAAGTAACCAATGGTTCAAATTTTAAATTAAAGCTAAATAAGTAAATTAAAGTAATAATTTTTCAATAAGTAATGTAATAAGTAAATTAAAGTAAGATTTTTAAATTTATTATCAAAAGATTGAATAACCACCAACTTTTTTTGAGAAATGTAATTTTTAATGAAAATTTTAATGGAATAATAATAATAATAATTCAACAGTTCCCAACAATCGGTTACTAAATATTTTTAACTAGATGCTAACAAATACTTTGAACATGATACCACGTACTAACTAACTCTCAAACAACCAAGTAAAAACAACTAACTACTTACACTCAACTAAATATTCTTTATTGTATTTTATGAAATGCTTTTTAAATTAATATTTTTTTATACAGCTTCTATAATAATTTTAATTACAATCAGAAGAAAAACCTTTTCAAATTTAACAAAAAAT
>CAUHTR010000495.1:0-126888 GCA_959609185.1 Schmidtea polychroa | reverse complement strand
TAGAATTTAAGTATGCATAACCTTATCTAGCATATATATATATATATATATATATATATATAACAACTGCGACTTTGTTGTAACTTGTGCAATCCTAAAATAACATGATCAAACAATAAATCAAACTCTTTTTAAACTAATAAGTTTTACCATAAATGAGCATCACTGAATCTAAAGAACATTATTGATAAGCCAACTATGTAAAGGATGTAATTAATATTTTACGAAAATGAACAGTAATTTTTATTCAAATGAGAAACATATATTTGGTAATTATAATAATTGAGTTGTTTCAATAATTTATAAGTTATTTCAATTGGTTACGCCTAAATATTCTTTCTCATAAACATATTAAAAAAAAATTTTATTCTTAATAATAATAGTTATAATAATAATAATAATAATAATAATAATAATAATAATAATAATAATAATAATAATAATAATAATAATAATAATAATATTAACTCTTAAATTATTAATTAAATTTTAATTATTATTGTTTCTTTTATAAAATATCAATTTGACAAAATCAAACAGTGATTTTAAAATCAAAAACATATGTAATGTTTAAACATATGACCAATGCATAATCACTTTAAAATTTAATTAGCGATATTATTATAATATTATTGTAATATATAATAATAAATAATCAATTATAATAATTATTATTAAACAATTTATGTACTTTTAAACCAAAGATAACAGTAAAGATCTTTGATTTACAAACACCTAATAAAAATGGAATTTTGAAATTCTTTTTGATGTTGTAAAGTGTTTTAATCAAACCGATAAATTGCAATTAAATATTTTGATAAAAAATAAAAATAAAAAAAAAACATCATCATTTTTACTTTCATGATAAATTTTTATTCGCATTTCCATTTCAATAAAATTTAATTTTGTATTTGAAAACCAAAACGTCAAAAACTTTTGTTTATACTGATTAAATTCGCATTCCTTTTAGCGTTGTTTTAATATACCAAATATAAATTCAATTGACATTTAAACTCGTTTATGTAAACCATTGAATAAATAAAATAAAAAATATAAACATAAAAATTATTTTCACATTTATTAATTGATTGATAATAACTTTTTCAGTTTTATATCAATTTTGATTTTAAAATTGACCGAAACTGGAAAATTTATATTTGTTTTAATACTTGACTTTTTATATATAAATTATTATAATATTCGTTTAATTGTCTTTTTAATTATTGGAAAAAGTTGAAACAAAATCCCCAAATATTCAGTTTGGATAAATGAATAAATGGACTCAATAATGCAATTAATTTTTATTTTTGAAAAGGAAAAATGAAAGTGAAAATAACTTTTTTGGTTGAAATTTCAAATTTGTCAATAATGGTCATTTTTACTTTGTTATTGAAATATAGTAAATGAGTTCAAGGGATCCTAAATTTCACTTCATTCTGTTTAAAAGATTTATTATTGATATTGAAATTGCATATAAATTTTGTTTAAAGCATTTGCTGAAAGCACTTTAAAAATATCAAAAATCCAAGAAGATATAAAAATTTATTTTTACTCATTGGATTCCAGAATAAATGCCTTGATCTTGCAATGATGGGGTAATATTATTAGAACCACATCCAGAAGGATATTTGGTTTTGGAAATCAAGCTGACAGGATCTTTGAAATCTTTGAGACCTTGGAAAAAAGTGATAAGAATTATATGCAAATCTCAAAGTCAAGTTCACTCTCCTATTTTTGAGTTTCTGCAACAAATATGACCCAAATGTGAAATCAAACCAGCAATTTCAAATTGGCAAAGGTTTGTGCAAAATATTGGCCAAATAGAAAATAATTATTAGAAAAGGTTTTCTATCTTTTTTTCTATCTTTTTAAGACTTAAATATTAATTTTCTAAACTTAAATTTTAGTTATTTTATAGACACTAGGGGCTCTGTTCATGTTCGCTTCGCTTCACCAACCCCGTTAGAAGGTGGGGTTAATGTTAAAGTTAATATCCAGGGTATTCTTGGACAGGAGTAAGATTCAGTTTATTAATATGCTTACATAACTATGATAAAAGATAATAACATAAACCGTTTCTAAGTAATATAGAACGATAAGTACAAAAGAATAAATACTTCATAAAAAAAATAATAAAAAAAAATAAATAAATAAATAAAAAAGTAAAATTCGGATGGAGGGGACCCTTAGCTTTTTTATATATAGAGAGAATCTACTTTCTTATTTTTGTAAAAGATTTATGTCATTTAAATGTGATCATAAAGATTTAAAGAACCCCGTTAAGCAGATCAAACAAGAATACTTGGAATAAATTTTGACTAATATTTATTCTCATTCAATAACATTCGTCATGCGGAACGAATGCTTTCGTTGTTAAATTATTAAAAGAAATATTAAAACATTATCCCGTAACGAATGAGTTATATCGTTAATACTGTAAATATTAATTCTTAAAATTAGTAATAAAAAGTAACTCAGTCGAATGAAAACTCCAGGCAGTTCTGGTAGTATGGGTTTGGGGTGGGGGTTGGTGTGAATTAAATGAAGCAAATATTAGATAAGAAAGATCAGGTTAAGGTTTTTGTAATATGGTTTGTTAGGAAATATTTTTAAGGCAAATATTTGTAAAAACTTTAATTTTGAAATTAAATCAAGATCCAAACGAAAGGCAGATAATTCTTATTTTTATTTTAATAAGCATTAAACTTTTAAAAAAGGCTTATATATCATATTTATTAAATATTTTATTGTGAAAAAAAAATTGTATTTTATTGGTTTTAAAAATAATGAGATTTTTGAAATAATTAAAAAATAATAAATACTATATAAAGACATGTTATTCAAGTTTTTTAATTTTTAAAATATATTTTGTTAAGTAAATTGTTAAAATATTAGCATATTGTAAAGTAAAGTCATGTAAATAAATAAAAATAAATGTGATTTTTTATTTGATATTGTTTAATTTTCTTTACAAACAATAACAGTTATGATTTAATCAATATTTTATTTATAAATGTTGTTTTAATAGACAGTGTATTATAATTTTATTTTACCTAATTCCACTTCAAAGTTACTATTTATTTAAAATAATAAAAAATCGTATAATATAAAATGTTTAATTGGTTTTATTTTTACTGAAATGAATTAATTAAATAATAGTTGATATAAAATGAACGTGAATTCCATTTGGGCACGTAGACTGCATTATGTACATTATAATTAAAGTCGAGAGCTTTACAAAATTGTCAACTTTTATTCAACTTTGACACATTTTTATAGATTAGCAATGATTTATGCTTGTGCAATGTTTATTTTCTTTTTTTGTTTATTATTATCATGCAATTATTAACAGTTGTTTTAATGTTTGAAATGACGATATCGACAACATTTAAAATTCATATTCAACTTTGTAAACATATTCAAACAAAAGAACTATTCATTGAAAATAATTTTTATATTTGATTCTCATTCATTCGTGAATAAAGGCTTTGTAGATTTCACTGATGAGAAAATATACAACAGATAACATTTCGAGATGGTAGAAATTGCTAGGGCATTTGAATTGAATTATTTTGTTGAAAATAATATGATAAAAATTTATTTAGAATTAAATATACTTTAATAAAAATTGACTTAAGATTAGTCAAAATACTTAAATTTATTTTTAAGGGGAGAATTTCCTGTATGTTATTTTTTTCAAAGCAAAAGAAACAAATTGGACGATTTGACAACATAACATTGAATATTTGAGAAAACTAATAAAAAAGAACTCCATTGCACCATTCATAGTTAAAACAAAGATATTAAATTGATAAGCAACTAGGCTTGCTCCTATGTAAAATATTTAAACAATCAACATATAAAATTATCATTTTATGTCCGCCCATGTGTTTGTAATAAACATATATTAATATAAAAGTAATGACCTTATTTATCGATATACTACTTATATATGTTACTAGTAATCTATTATAAAACAAATTGTAAATATTAAAATTACTTATAACTTTACTTTGGCATCATCCTGAGGCTGAATTATCCATTTACATAAATCAAAATAGAAAAAACTTCTTTGTTGTTGCTCATCATTTCTCATCCAATTCTTCAATTCAGTTTGGACATATGTCTAAAAAATAGAGAGTTATGACATAGTGAGCTATGAAACCAAGGGAACAAATATATAATGAGTTATCGTTAAAAAGTTCAATTCGTTAAACAAATAAATTGCCACAATGCTAAATCAAAACAGAATTTATTTTTAAAACAAAGAAAATAATTTTAATTTAAAATTCGAAATTTTGTTTAAATGCTATCTTTAAATCTACTACAACTTTGCTGTTGACAACTTGTCAATCGAATAATCATGCAAAAAACTCCTTGAAAAATTTGTTTTTCACTTTGATGCATGATAAATGTATCAAATAAACAAACTAAAATGTGATTTACTATAACATATACATAGATTAATGTTTGATCTAAGAAATCTGTGAGTATTAAAGGCACAAAACTCATTTTTGGGTGAGTTTTGACCTAAGTCAGTTTCATAAATTTGAAATTATAATCCGACAGTTTTGTCGAAAATAAAACTTTGTACAAAAATTCTTATTTGTAAATTTAGTTGATAATTCTTTTTATGTTAAAGTTTTAATTTGAAAATTTTGAAAAATTTGTTCCCGAGGCTTGCAACTTACTATATATATAAATATTCTTTCATTTTTCTTTTCGCTTTTCAAAAATTTTAATAATTATAAATAAAATGAATATTTAATGAATATTTGAAGAATTAATTTTTTTCCACAATTTGATTCATATGAAAAAAATGAAAATTATGTTTAATTATTATAATTCTTGTTGTTCTTTTGTTTAATTAATTAATAAATATCTCACAGGAAAGAGAGACATAAGAGTCATTAACTGGACTTTTTAGTGATATTTCCTAGTCGCGCATAATATTTAATATATAAAGAATCTATTAATCATCTTCAATAGTTCTCTTGAATATTATTAAGTAGCACTTTGAAAATATTAATAAAATCAAATTCATATTCTTATAAAAATAGAACTTTAATAAAACTTTTAAAAATAAAACAAAATGTAAAATATTATTGCCGACAATGGGAAGTTACTACAGCGTTCACTGCAACTACTCCTCTTCTATGAGTTAATGAATGCTTCTCAAAAATATATATTATTTTAATTTTTATACATCATTTAACATACTTAAATTTAACAAATACATAACGATATATAAATGTCTCTACTATTTCTTTGACCATAATAACAGATTTCTTTTCCACTTTGATTTCATTAATTTTGCCAATTTCTTTTTATATAATAATTACACGTATATAGCAACGATTTAATTATAAGAAAGCCTCAAAAAAGTCTAAAACTCCGGTTGAATTATGTTTTAATCTCACTTATCAATTTACATGTAAAAGGTGTAATGCCACATACATTGGAGAGACTTACCGTCATTTCTGTATTCGAGCTCGTGAACATTGTAGGCCGAATTATTTTACTCCAGACAACTAGTTACTTCTGTTAATTCCTTTTCACTTTAATCGTGTTAACGTGTATTAAGTGGGGCATATAAAATAAGCGCGTAAAGCGTACCTGAATTTGTATTTTTTTACTAGCTAAGACCAAGTGTTGTATTTACGTTAATATTTAATTAATTTATAAAATTAATTTACAAATATATATTTTACAATGTTTTATTATTATTTTACTTTTATATATTCCTATAACATTTAATAAAAAAAATAATTGTGTCTTTCTGAGTAAATGACATATTATGTATTTATTTTATACATTTTAGAAAAAATGGTTTATTAGACTTAATTTTTACTAAAAAAATTCCCGGCCTGTAGTACATGGCCATGCTAATAATTTGAAGCGTTTAAATGATTAACTTCATATATAAACTTGTTTATGAAGCGCTTATCATATATTGCAAATTATTTTTATCAAGAAATATTTCTTTATAAATCAAATTTAATTTTTTTCTCGTTTAATTACAATTAATTACACTTGTAATCACAATAATTAATTAATCTATTTTGATTAAAAATTTAACGAGTCTACAATTTTCAAATAGAAGCAACAATGTGATTAAATAAATTAAAAAGTTTATCTATTATTTTATAATAAAATATCAAAATTAACTGTTGAATTTTTTAGTTGTTTTAATCGAAAAATATAATGTAAAACTCATGTAATTCCATTGATAGCAAGAAAATGATGAAGATAAAATTATTTTTCGAGACTCAGAAAATAGTGAAATGAATTGGCAAAATACAAACTGCCATCGTCAATTAGTAATTATATGTTTCCTTATTTTAGATTTAATCATAAATTTGTTATTATTATGCTTTATAAATAAATCAAAATTTAAGATTTCTACTGAGACTTAACTTTAATTAATTTTCACAAAATCTGTTTTCTTCTGACGATAATATTTCTTTTGAATTCAACTAGTAATCACGAATTCGTGAAGTGATATTTTTTGTTTAAATGAATACATTATATATATTATAATTATATATATATATATATATATATATATATATATATATATATATATATATATATATATATATATATATATATATATATATATATATATATATATATATATATATATATATATATATATATATATATATATATAATTCATACTATAGATGTAGTTTTCTCAGATTTATTTCATCCTCAAATAATTATATTTACTTTAAATAAATAGTGAGTCACATATTAACCCATTCTTAATCTTATATTAAAAAAACAGTGATATGGCAATAATATGACTAAATAAATCAAATAAATATTTCCAATAAATCTGCTGATAATTGACACTTAATCGGTATTGTCTCACATAAAATTCTTTCTTAATAATTATCAAAATTTACCAGCAAAATTTTAAAATCCTTTATCTTGTTGATATTGTTACAAGTTTTCAGGTGTTGTATAATATTGCTCGAAATTGTCTTACGATTATCATATTATACGTTAATGCCTGAATGACGGTTTGCTTCTTCAATGTATGTGACGCTGTATTTATTACACATTTATTAATACTATTATTAAATACCAATAAGTAATTATTGGAGAATAATTTACAGCACTTTGTGAAAAATTCTTCAAGTTTCACTTATCACACATTCTGAGAAAACACATTTCTTTTTTCATTTATCAAATGTATTATGTTGCTCAGTATCATTATTGTTGAGTTGGACACTAAAAATTTCAAATTGTGATATATTTTAAAACAAACAAAAATGCATTTGGATAATTATTTTGATTAATTTGCTATTTAAGTTATCTCAAAACAATTATTCTAATAATCAAAAATATGATTGTAATAAACAACGAAATTGCAGTAGATTTTAATGATTTTGATTAGTTGTCTTAAATTGTTTTGTCACAAAAATGTATGTGTATACCTTGTGTCTACACCTAATTCCGAAATTTAATAACTTCCATAATCTAAAAAAAATCAATAAATATATATTATAGGAACACAGAAACTTACCTGTGTGTAGAAATTTATTGTTCCGAAATTTAATAACTTTATTATAGGTTTTGTGAAGATGAGAGAAAAATAACTGAACACACCAACACAAAACACATAATGAAAAATGCATGCAAAATTCTTATATAGGTTTTTGTTCCAAAATAAATAACTGTTAACATATTGTTAACATATTGTTAAAATATAATTATTTTTAAATAATTAAAAAATGCAAGAAAATACTTTTAATTTAGATTCCGACAGCTCTACCTTGAGCTTTAGAGAAAAAGAAAATACAATGTAAGTTTTATTCATTAAATTACAAAACATTAAAATATTGAAGGTCCTTCGAGATCTTTTGATTTACAGAAAGAAATTCGCGAATCGTAAATTTAAATAAATTATTTTAATAAATTAATATTTATCATAGACCAATTTATCATAGATATACAGAAAATAAAATTATTAATGCCTTTGAAAATGGGGACAATTACCAACAATTTGGAAGATTGCATTAAAAAAATTAATGTATTCAGTGATTAGTTTATTTATTTAGTTAAAAATATATCTAACTTACATTTTAACGAAATAATTCCAGATAAATGCATAAAATATCATATAATTCCTAAAAACACCTGAAATTTAATTATTAATGTTACATTATAAATGCTGAATAACAGTAATATTTAAGAACTTGAATAATGATCTCATAATTATATAAAATCAAAATTCAAGTCTTAAAAGTTACTTGAAATTAAAAAAATTACCTGAAAACCATTTTTAATAAATTGATTACATGTAAATGAAATGTAAATGAAATTGAATAACTTCATTTTCACGTAAATGGTGACTCACCTCAACTGGTGTGCACACCAACGTGAATTATGGAGGTTATTAAATTTCGGAATTGGGTGTAGTATTTCTGATTTCTCGACTTTTTTTCATTTCTCGATAAAAGATGTTTCACATTCGGATTCTCAAGAATTCTCCAGAAAATGAAAAATCGAGTACAAAATACGAAAAACAGACTCATTTTGTTATATATATATATATATATATATTCATAAAAATTAGTATTCTGAAGAATTTATTAAATTACATATGCATATGTGCTTGCACGTGATACATAAGTGCGAACAATGCTTATTATTTACATAGATTTGCGCGATTGCAAAGAAAATAGATTGATGTATCAGAAAAAGTCTGATGAAGAACTATAAGCAGTATTTTGAAAGATACTGCAAATCCACTCAAAGTATAAATATAGTTTGGTAGGATAGAACTACTAGTCAAAAAAATACTAACTCAACATAATTAACTTTTATTAATATCACAGTTTATAATTCTTTCCCAAATATTAACAATACAGTGTATTTTGACTTGATCAAGGGGTATCTAACCCAGCAGAAGACACCTCAAGTATTTTTGCATTTCTTTAACTTTTTTTAGGAGCTCCAATCGATTTTACTGTTGTGAAATAAATTGAAGCATTTCCCATTTGGGATGTGCATCCAATCAAATCATTGGTGCGTGTTTCTTAATCAATATGTGTGTGCCGAGTCATGATGTTAGAATGTGTGTGTGTGAATTATTGTATGTTATTGTTTTGTGATTTTGAAATTTAGCAGAATTGTTTTGAAGTGATTTGTAAGTTTTTTAGTTTGAATAATGATTGAAAAATGCAAAAATTTAAATTTGACTATATTCCAGTTTTTGATTATATTCCATTTGATTTAAATTCTAGTCATGGAAAATATAAATATTAAGATTTTAAGTGCTAATAATTTCAAAAATATTATTGGTATTTCAAATTGCAATGCCAATTCTAAGATAATAGATATTTTTTATTCCCCAGAAATAATGAATATTATTTATGATTTTGACGAAGGTTTTCATTAGTTAAATGTGACTTTTCAATAGACAGAGTTAAGGCAATAGAACAAACTGATAATAAACCTACATTTGAATACTCATAGAACTCATAAATATACATATACTCAGTTTCGAGTGAATTTTAAATTTATATAACTTATTAAACCTAATAACTTCCAATTATGTAAAATTGAACCACAAGAAATTCCAATTTAAGAGCCGATATCAGATATCATAAAAGCCGAATGAATGTCAAAAGATAGAATCAGATAAATTAATTAGAATGAATTCAGAATTTGTTAAATGGAATTTCAATAATATCAATATCGTTGAACTGAAAGTCATCAACAGAATTACAATATTCGTGTTCGTCTCAATATTTGCCATCCATTTCCACCCGAAAAATTATAATTTTTTTCAATTTTTAATTAAATTTTTTATTTCAATTATTATTTTTTTGAATTCAGCTAAATCGTGCTTTTTACTATTTTGCACATATATTTTTATTTTTATTAATTTAGACAATCCCAATATTGTAATGGACAAAGGACAAAATTTTGAAAATAGTTGTCAAATAAAAACCAAAATATATAAATAATAAATAAATAATTAAATAGAAATGTCAAAAGAAATGTGATTGACGAAATGAATTAAAAAAATATTGATAAATCGTTTTCTTGGTTTTCATTTCACTTCAAAATATCGAAATTAAAACGACTCGACAATTCCCAGGAGCCCAGGATTTAATTCATTAGAAATAACACATTTCAAGCATCAATATTAATTTGTTTGAAACAAATAATTTCCTAATTATTGTAGATAGGGAAAAAAAGATTTGTAAAACTTGTATTTATTGTGCGTTGTTTTAGTGCGTCTCTTGAATATATCAGTTTCATTTCTGAAATTAATACTAATCAAATATAAACAAAACAATGTCTTATACAGAAATTATATTTTATATATAATTACAAGAAATAAATCAGAAATAATTTACTTTAAATATGTTTTATTTCTATTATAGCAGTGTTTCTCAATCTTTTTACTCTCCAGACTCTCAAAACATAAGCTACAGAAAAACAAAATATATAAAATAGTTTCTGCGAATGTATATCTGAGTATAAACTACTTATTAAAGTACTGGTCCAGTCTTTTTTGCGTTTTAACCCTTTTCTCTTCTTTATAAAGAATAGAATAGCATGCAGTGATGTCATTTACTGCTTTTTGAAATTTTCGCAAATTGTTATGTTATAGTTAATTAGAGTTATGTTTAGTTAAACCTTGATTTAGGGTATTATGGTAAAGATAATTTTTAACTATGTATAAATAATTATCTTTATTTGTCGAGTGTTTTGTATGTATTGCAGAAGATTTGTAAGAGCCCAGCAGAGTCTCCTTTAAAACTTGTTTTGAGACTGCTGGGATGTTTGTGTGTATTGCTTGTGTAGATATATTTATAACAAGAAAAATAATTATTTACTTTAAAGTGAAAACAAAATAAAACTAGAATTAGTTAACTTGATAACTTTTATTCGAAAAATATAAATAAATGAACCTTCAAACTCCCACGACTCTTTCTAGTTATATTCAATTTTGGCTTTGGATTTTTGATTTAATATTTTCTTTATCGTTTTCTGAGTTTGGTCGAATTTAATTCTTTAACTTTTATTCGAATGATATAAATAATTGAACCTTCAAACTCCCACAAATCTTTCTTGTTATATTCAATTTTGATTTTGAATTTTCTTTAACTGTCGTTTTAACTTTTTTCAACTTATTTCCCTTAGTTCGCTTTCCTTAGCTTTGTCAATTTTTTTATCGATTTTTTTATTGTTTTGGTGTTTTGTAATTTCTCTATAGTAAAGTATTACTATAGAGAATTACTATATAGTTTCTTTTTGTGGGGGTTTGGGGAGAGTATGCCTCGAATGAAAATATTGATTATCATTCGTAGTGGTGTTCAAAAAATTACATAAAAAAATAACATTACACTACAGTTATGTATCAGGATGTTTTAAACTATGAAACTATAAGTCTATAGGTTTGCTCAATCATATAGACTGAGTTCGACACCTAGGCAGTCTAGATCACGTGTTAATTCATGTCATAGAAAATAGTAATTTATTTAAATGATCTGTAAATGTATGATTCAATTATCTATTATTATAGCTGTAAATTACCTAAAGTATTATATTTTTGGATAATAATACAAATTTCAATTCATAAATTTAAGTTTCAACAAACCTCACGACATTTCGGACTCCCTGTATAGAATCGGGCACAGGGTATCATATCTCTGAACTCCCCCGAGTCATCGGACTTATCTGTAGCTAATTCTTTTTAAATATATAAATTACACCTTGATTCATTGATTGAATAATGAAGGTTGTGTTTTTACGTTATTATAGCCACAAGGCGAATGAACCGGTGCATTATAAAATCTTAAATGGTAGGTTGTTTTCGTTGCAAATATTTTCTACTTCTTGTATAACAAGATGACTCAACCAGACTTCAAAGATTTCTCAAGTAATGATAAAAAAATGATAGTCGCAGTTATTGAGGAGTTGAAAGTATTTTTTCAGGCCTTTGGGTTTTCACCAAAGTGCGATTGATTGTACATTATCTCAAAATACTTAAAATATTATTTTTGCTGTGGCAGATAACCCTCATTTATTATGATTTCTGCTAGACTTTTGATAAAATTCGTAGCTTTCTTTGTACCTGCACTGGTAGTCTCACCTGTTACTTTAATGTTGTGTAGTTTATTACGGCTATTAAATATTTGAAATCATCTGTGGTTGGCAGTAAATATATGAGTACATATATACAACGCTCTCATCATTTTTACACTTTAAGTCTTCATTAAGACTCAGGTACTAGAATACAAATAAGACTTACTTCCATAAAAAAAATAAAACCCTTTGATGTAACACATATTTCGTTTTTAAATTCACACGCAATTTTATTCTGTTCACATTCTTGTCATTTTTACAGGGTAGGTCTATAAATTGCTGACAGTACTATATATAATATTTAACATCTATTTTTAATTTAACACAAAATATTTATCAGTTTTTAGAAATTATAAATATTTTTGCCGAAAAACTTTAAATGTAATTAAATCTCCTCATTGAAAAATATTAATAATAGAATTATTTTTTGATGGCAATAATATTGTTTTAAATTCATTAAAATTGTCTATTTTTAATTTGTTTATTTATTATATTACTCATGGCTATTATTATTATTATTATTATTATTATTATTATTATTATTATTATTATTATTATTATTATTATTATTATTATTATTATTATTGTGATTATTATATTATCATTATTTTTGATTTAAATTCAGATATAATTTTTTCAACTTTAACGTGGCTCGGATATCTTAATTCATCTCTCAATCCAATTATTTATACAGTTTTTAATGCTGAATTCAGAAACGCATTTAAAAGGATTTTATCTTGTTATAAATTCAATTTGTCTTCTGTCACTTTAACCGAATCATTGCAAATGAATCCAACATTGCCAGCAAATCGTCAACAGAAGCAGTTGATTCATTCAAATAGCCGTCACCCCACCTTGAAAGCCAGCCGGCCAGTAAATAATATCAATCCAACTCATATCAGCTGCGAAAATACTAGTGAATATACAAATACTAACGACAATAATAATAAATGGTATTCTTATGACAAATCAGGATCAGCATCTTTTCACATGAAACTCAGTTTTGATTTACAGTATATTGACGAAGATCGCTGATATTTTAGGTTTTTTTACAATAAACGCTAATATTTCGTTTAAATTTTAATAATAAATTTTAAAATTTATACAAACGAGGTTTATTATTCTTTAAAAATATTCAAATTTCTTTTAATATAAATTCAACTATAAATATTCTCTTTTTCTCTTTTATCTATCTATCCATTCATCTATCTATTTATCTAGTTACCTTTTCGTATTTAATGGCCTGATATATAATAATAATGGAATCTAGTAGCATCTAGTAGCATCTGTGTTAAACTACGTCCGTAGCCTTTCCGTTTCAGTGATGATCAAAATATTTATTGGTTTCATTTATCTTTAAAACTTATATTTTCAGTGAGCTTTTTCTAGAAACCAAAGTTTTATCATTCGGCATCTCTCACTTGTTTTTGCTGCATTTAAAATTATTTGAGTAAATCTTAGATATAGTTTTTAATGTACATTTTCATTATATTTTTCTTAGTAGCATCTTTATCTCTGACTACATTTATCTTCGATTAAGCAGCGGATTTTGTAACATATGACCAGTATCCACTGAAAACGACCTTCCATATTACCTAGTAATGTTATCAAAGTCAAGGGCCATTTAAAGATCAAGGTCAATGTAGAGTCAAAATTAAGAACAAGCTTGATTTGGATTCATTTAAGGTTGGACAAATTGTGTTTAAGGGGTGAAAAGCGTTAAAGAGGTTTTTTAATAATCAAATTTTAAAAATAATATTAATAATAATAAGAAGAAACCAAACTTTTTCTTGATCGGAGACACAGAAAATACCACATAATTCCAATCTCACTCAAAATGTAATTTTGACAGAAATAATCTTCTCTTTCATATTATTCTATATGATCAGGAGCTTTCCAACCAGCCCAAATGAGTAAATCATAATATATTCAATACTTAGATCTTAAAATATTATTCACTTTCAAAATGCACCATTCATTAATAATTAACCCGCATGCATTATTATTATAACCACAAATATCAATAAAATAACAAGACATTTTTCTAATAACATTTATTAAACTAAATTTGTTTATACGTAGAATGGTTTTCAATAGATTTTTATACTGAATTTTATTGTAAATGATCAGTTTACCCATTGTTTGTAGGTTTATTACTTTTAGAGATAACATACAATATCATGCAAATGAATAGAAAACGAAATATATATATCAGGTTATATATATACTTCAATCCAATGTGACACATCAAGAGTAAATGTTAAAGTATTGGCGATTATGGTATGATTGATATCCAAAGATGGAATTTTATCTAGGGGGTATACACCAATAAATTGATTTCCTAATAACCGAGTACCAATTTAATGAACCTGAATAGAATTAAATAACATTTATATCAATACTGCCCGATTTGCTATAATTTGCACTTCACTTTCAAATGTTCCATATATTAAAATATGTACGGGTTCTTCAAATGTTTCAGCAAACTTAATATACAACCGTAAATTTACGTTTTGAGGTAGTTTGGTTTGATTCAAATTGAAATTAGGGACAAAAAATGTAGAATAGATATTTTGATTTAAAATCAGCAAGAGAAATATCATAATTTAATTTCTTATTTTTCATATTTCTGACAATACTTTGTATATATGCAGTGCAATAATTGTCAGTATCGAAATCATGAGTATGTTTCTCGATAATCGGTATTTTTCGAAAGTGATAATGAAATGAAATAACGCTTATTAGTTTTCGACTATCATACCGAATATTATTTTATATTGTTTATACATGTAGTTGAAAGCGATAAATACAAAGGATCATCGACTACAATTTTTACTTCTTCATCTCGTTTAAATTTATCTATCCATAACGATTTCAATTTAGGAAACAGGGTATTACTAACAATTATAGGATCATCCATCTTGGTATTTATGAATATTTGTTGATGATGCTCATGTATTATTGTTCTGTGTATATCATCAGTTTTTCTCGATATTTTTACTTCTCTAATTCAAGTGTATTGGCCAAATTTTTATCAAATGCAACTTCACAAATATCATTCAGACTAAATTTTAATAATAAGACAATCTCCAAATTTTTAATGAGGTGTATGAATGATAGGTATTTAAATAATTCTTCAAGTTTTTCAATGAAAATTTGTTAGTAAACGTAAAGGTTTCTAGAACTTCAATATTATACCACACTGATATTTTGGACTCTTCCTTCAAATAACGGTTTGGTTCTAATATATCAAAACGTAATAGATATTCTTTTCCAGTAATATTTAATATTTTCCAGTAATATTTACAACTAATATTTAATCAATCCTTGTAAAACTTGTGACAATATGGATCTAACATTTGATTCAGTATATGATAATATCGATCTAATTATTCTTAAAGAAAATAACACTATTTGTTTTTGTAATCAATTTTCCTTTGGCTATAAAATGGAAACGTGTTGTTCACAATTATCAAGTAAATAAATCAAATTTTCATGGACGATAATGCTGATTCATTGTTGGGATGGATTGTTGCAAAACTATTCCTCGTTATTATGGAATATAAATTCATTTTATTAAATCTTTTGCTAATATTCATGATATGTTTTGATATCCATGCCTTTTAACGTAATATTGTTTATCCTAACACATCTTTTTAGTTTTCAACATCTCCAGCACCCCTGGGAATGAATGCACTCCCGGTTAAGAATCACTGGTTTAAACTGAATACCAATTTATCTGATCATCATTTTTGCGTTTCTTTTTCGAGTTTGGAACATTTTGATTTGTAAAAATATTTTATTAGCAAAAGAGTTTTATTAAAACATATAATAAAACATAAGATATATGCGGAATAGATACAATAGCAAAGTAAAGTAGGTTTTGCACAAATAGAAATTGTACACAGGTTACATGCACATACAGAGGTCATAAACATTATTCATCTTCAATCCAATTGTGTGGATTGGATTTGTTGTACACATAAATTTTCAAGTATAAATACGATGACGAATATAATCATCATAATTTTACTATGCTTAAGGTGACCAGATTTTTAGATGGGCAAAGCGGGACAACTTTGAAGGAGGGAGGTATCACAAAATTTTTCATGTAGAATAAAAATAATATGGTAATATATTTTGATTTTTAACAGAAGTACAATTTATAAATATAAAAAATTGTATAATATTTTATTCCTTGACATATTTTTTATTTGAGTGAATTTATTTCAGTAGATTGTTGTCATTTTTTAAAATATTGTAAAAATTTTATTTTTATATTTCTTTCTAAAATTTCTTTTAAGATTATGGTCAGTGATATACTTTTTGTTATCAATATAAAATTGAAGACAACGAGTATTTTAAGCTAAGTTTAAGAAAATTTATGTATTTATGAAATATATAAATAAATTACTTACCTTAATTTTCTATGGTAAGTAGCAGATTTGTAATATTTATCTGTTTAATAAGCTTCCTAGCACGCAGTACGAACAATTAGTGTATCATCTGAGAAATAAATACAATGTAACTGGGTAAGAAAAGCAATATGTTAGTCTTAGTAGTCCGTAGGATTCTTAGAAAGCAAAACAATGATTTTCATAAATATAAAATTTAACTTAATTCTAAAAGTCGGGTCTTTTGAAAAACGTTGCGGGACGCGGGGTAAACCTTGAAAAACCTGGACTGTCCCGCCAAAAGCGTGACGTCTGGTCACCTTATGCTAGAATCTTATTAGGATTTTAACTATTTTATTTAATAAATGTTTAATTAGTATTCTGTTTAATTATTTTTGAATTGTGGTTATATAGATTTGCTTTCGTTTTTTTTTATAAAATTTTATTTGGTCTGTATGTTTCTTACTTGTTCGTATTTGTTATTGTTGTTTCTGATTATATGTTGGGTCACAAAAAAAATGAATATCTTTTACAGAAATTGGAAAATTAAAAGAAGAAATATCAAAGGTAAAAACTTGAAACCAGATTCCGTTGACTCCGCCGAGATCATCAATATACATCATACAACACGCATTCACATTCACATTTTTAAATTAGGCTCATTGTTTATTTGGCATACTACGCAAAGAACTAACATTTAAATTTTTATTAAAATATTTATATAGATGCTCCCCAGTTATCTCAAGACAATTTTTATAGGTGATTCGGCTGAGCTCAGGAAATTTCTGAAAACAAATATTAAGCCCCCCCCTAACCAACGTAATTTTTAACAGTAATCATAAATAAGCCTCACTAGCTTCATATCTTTAAAATTAGAATAAGTAAATCCAGTTTATGTATATAATTTCCTGCTATTAGAGGTAGGTTTAAGGTAACAAAATGGTCTGTAACATTTCTTTTGTTACTCTTTCTTTCTCTGAATATTTTAAATTGTTATTATGACATTCATTTAAACCAAGAAAATTTTATTATCAAAATAGGATATAAAATCTTGTATTTATTTTCAACGTCAAAATGTCAAATCCAAATTTTTCCAATTACATTTTCGCTTAAATCCTGGAATCTTAGAAGTCCCATTATTATTTGATTTCCTCTGTACTAGAAAGGGTATGAAGTATGAACATTTTATTACCTTTGATTAATTATTTTTAACATGTTGGCTGCCAATCGCAGGTCTTAATACAATTCGTGCATGCCTGCGATGCCAACTAGTTTTTTTAAATATTGGCGTGGAAAACAGAAAAGTTTACAGAAAAATTTACAGAGCTCCAATGTTCACCGGTGATACACTGGCTTTTAAGCGATTTGTGCCAATGTATCACCGGTGACATATTGGCAGCCAAAGTATTAAATAAATATATTAAAAACCTTGAAAAGTTTCATTTAAACTTCAAAGTTAATTAATAAGCGATTTGTGCCAATGTATCACCGGTGACATATTGGCAGCCAAAGTATTAAATAAATATATTAAAAACCTTGAAAAGTTTCATTTAAACTTCAAAGTTAATTAATAACAGCAATCAATTAGTTTTTGCCAGCTTCATTTGTAATCGGCATGAATTATATTTGGAATAAAAAATATAAAGAAAATTAAAAAGAAAATGATTGATCGGACCCGGACAAGAAATGACAAAATTGTTTCCCTATTTATTCAGTTTTAATAAGCGGATTTACACAATACTTCTTTGAAATATATTTTTCCAGAATTAATTAATAATTAATTAATAATTTACAATCTTTGAAATTCATTGAAAATATTTTCTCACATATTAAGTACTCAATAATTAAAAGTGATTATATTGCATTCTTCTCCATTAATTTCCTTTACTAAATTTACATAAATTAATAATAGTTATTCGAAATTCACTGAGAATATAATAATTATGATATGTTAAATATTTCTATTAGAAGCTGCTAGCACATCTTCTAAATTATTTTTTAAATCCGGTTCAAAAGTTTTCCCACTTTGGTCTTGTAGTAGATATCGCCGATCATGGATCTTCTGCATTATTCTGTATGGGCATTCGTATCTTTTCTTGTCTTTCGTTCTTGATTCTACTTTTACCAGAACCTCATTTTAGAATTCAATTGGGCGAAGTCCCGTAGAAGTAATATTTGGAAGAAAAATAGCTCGAGAACAATTTCATAGTAAAGCGACGATTTCACAAAAAGAAGATACACGAGAAACAACACAGACAAAAAGAACATTCAATATTGGAGATGATGCAAATTCAATTCAGTCCTTACATTCAAACTCAGATGGATTATTTGGATGGATAATTAAAACCCTTAATAAAATCTGAGTTTAAATATAAGGACAGTTTTGAATTTGCATCATGTATAGGACAATTGAATAAAAATAATGTTAATGAGTATATGGTTTCGTTTGATGTATGTAGTTTATTTACTAATGTCCCGTTGAAAGAAACAATCGATGTATGTGTGAATTATGGAATGAAAATATTAATGCGCATAATATGTGTGATGGAAGTGCATTTAGGAAGCTTTTAGAGTTTGCAACTTTCAAAGTTAATTTTCTTTTTAATAATGAATGGTATGAACAAATTGATTGAGTGGCTATGGATTCGACCTTAGCACCAACAATGGCGTCAATATTTTTGACATGTTTAGAAAAGAAAATTGCTTCTTTTCAATATGAAAAACCAATTGTGTATAAAAGGTATGTTGATGATATTTTTTTGATATTTAAAAGTAAGGAACATGTGAAACTTTTTTTGCATTACATGAATGGATTGCATAAGAACACTAAATTCACATTTGAAACTGAGAAGGATTCATCCATTGCATTTCTTGACTTGTTAATTAGATGTAAAGATGAACAATATGAGACAGAAATTTATAGAAAACCAACAGATACCCAGAGAGTTTTTGTGAATTTAAATAAAAGAAATATGGTGAAAGGATTGGTTTATCGATCATGGTGCTTATCTTCCACTTTTAAAAATTCAGTAAAAAGTGTAGATAAATTAGTTGAATTACTGGTGAAGAATGACTGCTCAAAACGGTTTTTATTGTTAACGTTGAAAGAGACTTTTGATAAATGTATGAATAATGCTAAGGATCGTAGTATGAATGAATGTAAATTGACTGATATGTCGAATGATGTAGTGAATATGAGTATTGATATTAACAAGCTAGATGAACCAAAATATACGATGGTATTGCCGTATTCTGAAGGATATAAAGATTTCAAAAGAAAGATAGGTAAACAGCTAGGTAAATTGAATCAAAATCGTGGAAAATACGTAGTATGTTGGTTAGTAAATCTCAAACGCCGGTTGTAATGCCGCATACACTGGAGAGACTTTTCGTCATCTCTTTACTCGAGTTCAAGAAAACTGTCGACCGAAAGGAGTGTCCAATATTAGGTATAATAATAAAGTCTGTATGAGAGAATTAGGAATGTTGGATTTTAAATCTTATCAAAAAATTTTGATAATTGTTTTAGGCGTGTGATATGTGAAGCATTATTGATAAAAACTTTTAATCCTAAAATCAATATGCATAATACAGTGAATACGTGTGTTTTGAATGTTTTTAATTAAGTTTTTGTATGTTGATGTATACTGAATAATAGTTATGTTAAATAATTAAAAAACTAATTAAAATAAAATTGTTAAAGAATTTTAAAAGTATAAAATAATTGATTGTTGAAAACATTGTTATTTAAATTTAAAAATTTATAGATTTTATAATTTGTTTATAATTTATCAATATTATATAGTTATTTATCCGTTGTCAATGTAACCTGATGATGATAGTGATGCTATCGAAATATATAGTGAAAAAGATGTACAAATGGCGTTATTTTAATAGTCCATTATTTATCATTTAATAATTATCTATGTTGTTTAATCCCTTCAGAATTGATTTATCTTTGCTTGAGATAAAAAATATTTTTTAATATATTTGGGTTTAATAAGGTTCAAGTAAATCAAATATTTTTATTTTTATTCTTATATTTATTATTAAAAAAATAATGTACATAATGATGCACAAATCGTCTCAAAGTATAAGGAGTAGCGTTTATTAGGAATAATAATAGATTCGCAATAATATTCTTTATTTGACATTTTTATACTAAAAATATTAAAAATAATAAATAGTAAAACTGCTCTCAGAGGACAGGGTATTTTGTTTGTTTTTTTATGCTGCTGTTCTCTCATCAGTTCTTTTTTTTATCCGGATCTTTTTTTTTAATTTTAACCGCTTTTGTCTATTAAATTAATTCTAATATAAAAGGTGGCCAGTCTCATAAATCAGAATCAATTCAATACTTGTAATACGCATTATTAACACTTCTCGCTATTTCAACAGTGTTTTAAGCGCACTACCGAAACACCGACAGTTTCTAATGAGTTTGAAAGAGATCAAAAAGAAATTCAAACAATTCAGGGATCGATCCCAGTTGTGTTGAAAAGACTTGTGGCGTTGCTTCATGGTCCGCCACCCCATCCGGTTCAATAAATTATTTTTTCATATTTATATTATAAGTTAATTAAAAAATACTAATACACACACTCTATTTATTTTATAATATATAAAATAGTTGTTACATTAAAACAGAAACATTAAAATTAGTTTATTATAATGCGAAGGGCCCGAATCAAATCGATGCAAAAGGCCATAATCTCAGCTTGTCTTGGTCTCAAAAGGATTATAACCCTATTACTCAATAACTGTACATAATTTACTGTACATAATAACTATAAAATTATTCCACATAATTTACAAGTATAGCTGAACGGATATCCAATCATTTTATACGCTTGTAACTTCATCACTAAATCTTCTGGTTTCCTTTTTTATGTCTTTATCTGATCGTAATGGAGGATTAACAAACCTATTAACCCGTATTGTTCCTAAGTAGATGGATTGGGCACCGCTGGCACAGGGCACCGCTAGCACAGTACCCCCCCCCCCCCCCCGGTCGTAAAAATTTTTTTAAAAAAAAATTTTCAAGGTAAAATTTTAAACAAAGACATATGACTCATCAAGGTTATTGAAACAAAGACCATGACTCATCCGATGACTCATAAAATTTCTCAAGGTCATTTAAACAAAGACCATGAATCATCCTATGACTCATCATTTTCAAGGTCATATGACTCATAATATGACTCATCAAGGTCAAAAAAATTTTCAAGGTCATTTAAACAAAGACCATGGCTCATCAAGGTCATTTTCAAGGTCATATGACTCATTCTTCGACTCATCAAGGTCATTTTCAAGGTCATATGACTCATTCTTCGACTCATCAAGGTCATTTTCAAGGTCATGTGACTCATCCGATGAGTCATAAAAATTTCAAGGTAATTTAAACAAATACCATGACTCATTCAAGGTCATTTTCAAGGTCATATGACTCATCCGATGAGTCATAAAAATTTCAAGGTAATTTAAACAAAGACCATGACTCATCCAAGGTCATTCTCAAGGTCATATGACTCATCCAAGGTCATTCTGAAGGTCATATGACTCATACTATGGCTCATCAAAAATTTTTCAAGGTCAGCTGAGTCGTCCTATGACTCATCAAGGTCATTTTCAAGGTCGCATGACTCATCCAAAATCATTCTCAAGGTCATATGAGTCATCGTGATGAGTCATCAAGGTCATATTATTATTTTTAAAAAATATTATTATTTTATTTTTAATTTTTTCAAAGTTCCCGCCAACGAAAATTATTCATCGATAGCTCATTTTAAAGCTCAATCCAAGGCCTTTCGAATGAGCCATATATCTTGTTATTAAAATTATTATTTCTAAAGATATTATTATTATTATTATTATTATTATTATTATTATTATTATTATTATTATTATTATTATTATTATTATTATTATTATTATTATTATTATTATTATTATTAATATTATTAATACTATTACTATTATTATTATTATTATTATTATTATTATTATTATTATTATTATTATTATTATTATTATTATTATTATTATTATTATTATTATTATTATTATTATTATTATTATTATTATTATTATTATTATTATTATTATTATTATTATAGTCATTGATATAGCTGCATGCTCACTGCAGACTATATAAAAATCACCATTAAATATAAAAATTATAATAAAACAACAAATCAAATACTTGAAAAAATTTAAAAAAAAATCTGGTTACAAATTTTTATTCAATATGTATATATAAATACAAGTTTTATTCAATATACAAGTTATAATACAAGTTATAATACAAGTTATAAATACAAGTTTTTGTAAATCAAAATAAAAGTTTCTATACAATTTTCACAATTTTCAGTTGTCCTATTTAAATTTCATTTTCGTCCCATTCACTGTCATCGAAACTGGGACTTGGAGCTGGACCGAATTCCTCATCATATTCGCTTAATTCATCAACTCCTAAATAGTACCCAAATGCGTAACTTATGTTATTGCCTAGCCACGCGCGCTTATCATCATTATTACTTAGGGCAATTTTCGAATTTTTAAATGTAAAAAGTTGGTGATTTCTAGTACCTATTCTAGTCTGCGGTACAGAAATCACCTGATTTGAATTAAAGCAATTTAAATAGGACTCATGATTTATTGATGTCCCAGGTAATTTAACCCCCTTCGCTTTTACCGTTTCCTTACTACCTAAAAGACTATAACATTTAGGGCGTAAGAAAACCCATTCAGAATAACCTAATCCCTTGATCTCATCTTTAAACTTCCCGATGACAGAGTCAAGGTTCCTATTATACAAGGGGTGTGTTGGATCGTAATTTGACGTATCCAATAAATTATCCGAGATCATCTGAGGTAATAAAGTTGATAATTTTAAATTTTTTATTTCCAGAAAGAAACTGTCGGTATCACCGGCAATAATATTTATAATACATTTATATAATCGCCTGTACTTCTCCAAATCAATATATTGGAGCTGGTACATCCGCAGTTTAGACAGATCTAGTACTGTTTGACCGATGTAGCTAAGTCTGTCTAAACAAATTGAATCTTTTTCCAAATATGCCGCAATCAGATCGCCATCGATTCTTATAGACTTTCTGAAAGTCGGCTTTGAGGAGTATACTATCATCTTTTCGGATGAATTACACAACCTCAAATTCATTCGTTTTTTCATATTTTCAACGGATTTACCGTACAAGCTATTATTATACAATTTAAACCAGTCCCTATATATTTCGCTAGTAGACTGAGATCGTAAAGTAGTGTTGGTGTCTATGTACGATTTAAAGATAGGTCCTTGTTTAAACTTTATACAACGATGAATATTTACAACCACCGCACCTAATTCTATATACAATTTGAGAAGCCTCCAATGAAGAACATAGTTCCTCTTTGGCCAATGCGTGAGCATAAGCTTCTCAACTTTTGAATTAGGCGGGCACAACTTTTCCGGCGCAAGCGGAAAATCATTCAAAAAGTCATGCACACATTCCGGAATATCGATATCGACCTCCATAGTATACCCATATGGAAGGTTATCAATATCCGTGTTCATACATTCAAGTAAAACATCATTCAAATTTTCATTCACCCAAGAAAAATCACCATACGGAAGATTTTGGCTAAGAGCCCAACCATACAGATTATTAATATCAATGTACAATAATTCTGTGTCATCTGAAGTAGCCGTGTAATGTTTGTTAACAAATGTTAACCCACCCCGGATACCTCCCTCATAGAAATTATACATTTCCATGTCCTGCAAAAGTTCTATGGGTTCCGTTAATGTCATAAGCGCTGAGGCCCATGACATACCGGGAATCCCATAGAAATTAAGAGGATCCAGACCATTGTAAGCAATTGCCTTACCGCGGAATTGCTGAAAATAGTCTGCGAGGAGGTATACGTCCAATTTTAGGTAGATTAACATATAATCTAACAAATTATTACAGTTATGCTGACTCCAAATTAGTTGAGCCTCAGCATATTGATCTTCCGTAATATCAGACCAAATAGGAGGTAATTCTAAAGTCGATTCATGAACATCCAAAGAAGTAGCAAAATCATACGGAAAGACACTTTTAGAGTGAATCATCGACCCTTGAAAGACAGACGAAGTTAACGGAAAAGTAGTAAGTGTTTTCACAGCTTTTGCTAAAGAACAATTAACAAATTGCATGCTGTCAATAAAACGAACAGGCAATTTGTTAATATATGCAATTAAAGATATAAATTTTTCTGTAGAGGTAGGTATAATATTAAGTTCCCAAAGGGGAAAATCACTGAGACCATGTTTTAAAATATGGTGGAGGTCATAGCCTCGTAAATTATGAAAGACTACTGGTAACAACTTATTAATCCTGCGAGAGACTTTGCATCTCCTACATGCCGCTCCGACATATCTAACAGTAAAATGGCAATGATCTCTCACAGGATTAATAATATCTTTTTAACACAAGTAACAAATAGTGCTAGATCGAAAGGCACGCTCCTGAGCAAAAGACAAAGTAGACATGCCTTTATGACCTTCAAGTTCATAATATGGCAGGACAATTGTGACAGCAATTTCCTCCACTTTCCTCAAAAAATCCAAAATACAATTAGGTCCGAAAAAATAATAATAAAATTTAGTGTTTGTATAATTATTAATTAATAAAAGACCTGCTGATATGGGTAAATGTATTTGATGATGTGTTTCATGTTCAGGTAAAACCGATTCAAAATCGGCATAAATTACGAAGGGAGGTGTAACGGTTTTTGAGTAATCGGTGAATAATAAATCCTTATTTTTAGGAAGTGTGTACAAGGTTGTGCCAGTCTGATTTTTACAGCATAGAGCAACATGCTGATCGAAAGCATTCTTATATCTAAAGCCATTTAAACAATGTGGGCACCAGTTACACCTTATTTGAACATTAACATTTTCATTTAAATGGCAATTCATTAATTTGTCCAAGTCTGTCACGGCCGTATAATGATATTTTTCTTTATTACTCAAAAGTAATAAATAAATCGGCCTACCATCTATAACCTTGGAGCGATGTACAATATTAAGATGAGGGTGGTGAGCTACATAATCCTCAGAAATATTACAATCAGAACTGGCTGGATTATAAGACAGAACGTTTATGCTTAAGTTTAAATCTCGATTTTTCCTTTCGAATTTGGGAATGTTACATAGCCTCATCGGGCAATCTGTGTCTTCATCATAATTTAATAGATGTAAAAATTCGTAATATTTGGCGGCTCTTTGGTGATTACGACCTATTTCTTCTCTTTTTAAAAGCGCAAGAATGCTATACAAGAAACACTTATGGTCGTTGTTTTTAACATTAATTATTGCGTGTTTTAATTTTAATGCTGATGGGGTTTTTATATAACTATGTCCGGATAATCTACTAACGGGTGCATATTTCGTTAAAATAAAATCTATCTCTAAAATATTCATTACTCGCCACCCGCTTCCTAAATAAGTAAATTGCTCAATCTTTTCATTTAATTTGCTCACCCCCTCGTTTATAAAGTTTGCTGTAAAAACTTGAGCATTGTTTGAAAAATAATTATCCCGGATCTCCCCATCTTTTTCAAATTTAATTAAAATTGCAAAGTGAATTTTTACATTGCCCATCTTTTCTATTTCCGCTATTAATCTTTCTTCAATTTTAGATGTTAGGGCTATTTTTACTAAGTTTTGATTTCTTATATCAAATTTTAAAGTTTTTCGCGATCCGTTCAAATCGGATTCTACAACAGGTTCAAACAAAGAGCCGCCTATTTGACATATGTTGAAAGACGTTGAAGCTACACATTCATCATTGATGACTATCACTTCTTGTTGTGTAGAGGGTGCTTGTTGTGTAAAGGGTGCTTGTTGTGTGAACGATGTTGAAGCTACACATTCATCTTTGCTGATGACTATCACTTCAGGTCGCGATAATTTATTCGGAATATAATTTTTAATTAAACCAGCAGGTCTTTTAATAGAATCTTTTTTAATAATATTTTTAATAGTATCTTTTTTAATAATAATAGTATCTTTTTTAATAGTATCTTTATAATCTGTTTGTTCTTTTATAATATTTTTTTTAATATTTTTTAAATCTTTTTTAATATCTTTTTTAATAACATCTTTTTTAATAATATTTTTTTGTAAATTTTTTTGTAAATTTTTTTTATTTATTTTTTTATTTATTTTTTTAAATAAATCATTTTTTGGAATCGAAAATTGCCCTAAGTGATTACTATGTTTATTAAAAAATGTCATATATTTTATTTTTTCGCTAGTTACGCATTTGGGACATATAAAAAAGTTGATTGAATTAAACTTTTTTCTGTAGTATTTTTTCATCGTATGATGACATTGATCGTTATGGCCAATTGACGATTGGCAGTAATTTGGGTATAGTCTACCTGTTAAATAATAAAATTAAAGTTTTATTCTTTTTTTTTCTATATAGAAAACTAATTGTTACATCTATAAGGATTTATCATCATTTGTTATTTAATTCAAATGAACTATATAACAAATGATGATAAATCCTTATAGAAAATAGGTTAATATATTCGAGAGAATATGTTAAATATTAGAGAGACTATAGTAGTTGGGTCAGATTATTATTATATGAAAGAGAATGAATATGTTAAATATTAGAGAGACTATAGTAGACGAGTCAGATTATTATTATTATTATTATTATTATTATTATTATTATTATTATTATTATTATTATTATTATTATTATTATTATTATTATTATTATTATTATTATTATTATTATTATTATTATTATATTAAAGAGAAGTAGCTGCATGCTCACTGCAGACTACTATGTAGCTACATGCTTACTGTAGACTACAGTAGAAGGGTCAGATTATATTATTATTATCATTATTATTTATATTATTATTTATATTATTATTATATTAAAGAGAAGTAGCTGCATGCTCACTGCAGACTACTATATAGCTACATGCTTACTGTAGACTACATTATTATTTATATTATTATTATTATATTAAAGAGAAGTAGCTGCATGCTCACTGCAGACTACTATGTAGCTACATGCTTACTGTAGACTATATTATTATTTATATTATTATTATTATTATTATTATTATTATTATTATTATTATTATTATTATTATTATTATTATTATTATTATTATTATTATTATTATTATTATTATTATTATTATTATTATTTTAACTATTGTAGATGCACATTGCAAACTACAAGGATTTATTTTATAACTATAATTTTGTAATCACTTTTTTAAATATTTTCATAATACTTTCATTATATTTCAAAAACGTAGTATTTACTTCATATAATCATTTTCATCATAAATCATAAATCATTTTCTTCATAAATTTTCGTCATAATTTCATCATAAATCATTTTCATCATAATTTTGGTCATAAATCATAAATCATAAATCATTTTCATCATAATTTTGGGCATAAATCATTTTCATCATAAATCATTTTCTTCATAAATTTTCGTCATAATTTCATCATAAATCATTTTCATCATAATTTTGGGCATAAATCATTTTCATCATAAATCATAAATCATTTTCATCATAATTTTGGGCATAAATCATTTTCATCATAAATCATAAATCATTTTCTTCATAATTTTGGGCATAAATCATTTTCATCATAATTTTGGGCATAAATCATTTTCATCATAAATCATTTTCATCATCATTTTCTTCATAAATCATTTTCATTTTCATCATCATTTTCTTCATAAATTTTCGTCATAAATTTTCTTCATAAATTTTCGTCATAAGTTTCATCATAATTTTATCAAAATATTTAACAAAATTTTTATCAAAATATTTTAAAAAGTGATTACGAAATTTTAATATATATAAAAAAATATATATATATAAAAATAAATAAATCTTACATTGTGATTCCATATCGGAATCTGAGTCTTCAGCAACCTCCTCAACAGAAGTGAGGGCATTATCTGCAATTGATATATTTGAGTCCTCCTCAACAGAAGTGAGGGCATTATCTGCAATTGATATATTTGAGTCCTCCTCGACAGAAGCGAGGGCATTATCCGCATCAATTTCTGCATCAATGTCGACATTAAACACTAAAAAGTTTTTAAAAATAAAATACTAAAATAAAATAAATTTACTTCTTTCTTTGAAAACTGGGGCATAATTAGGGGCATCAGTTTGCCCAAGAAAAACGACATCGTCGTCGTCGCTATTTAAAACATTTTCTAAAATGAAAAATTAATTTAATAAAAATTAATATAATAAATTTACCAAAGATCTTGTCATTATTAGGGGCATCAGTTTGCCCAAGAAAAACGACATCATCGTCGCTATTTTCATTATCATTTTCTGAAATGAAAAAATTAATTTAATAAAAATTAAAATAAGAAATTTAACGAAGATCTTATCGACATTTAACATAGATTAGTCTTCGGTAACTTCGTACCAGTCGAACACATCTAAAAGAATAAAATAAAATAAAATAAAATATAATAAAATAAATTACCAGTCGTCAACAGATTTCTTAAAACGCGATTATTATTGTTTTCCATTTTAGATAGGTAAATTGAATTTTTAAAATTTTAAAATAATTGTGACAAATTTTAGATTTGTCAATGTTTATAAAGAGAATGAATATTTTCCTGTCCCAGCCAATGAGAATATAGACACACACACATATACACTGAATATTTTACTCTCTCAACCAATCACACGCATGCATGTATGTAATGTAAATCACTCAGAAATTACATGTGACTGCCTTTGTTAGTCATGCCTTTGTTAACTTGCACTGTGCATGCTTCAGGCAAAGGTGGTCTTTATGTAGAATTAATAATATTTATGTAAATAATAATAAAATTAATTAAAAATAATAATATTTTTCAAAATAATATTAATAATAATAATAATAATAATAATAATAATAATAATAATAATAATAATAATAATAATAATAATAATAATAATAATAATAATAATAATAATAATAATAATAATATTAATAATAATAATAATAATAATAATAATAATAATAATAATAATAATAATAATAATCACAACAACAAAGGAAAGGATACATTTATTAAACATCAAATTTTATTAAACATCAAATTTTTTGTACAATAACCAAGCTAAACAATGTTCACTGCATGTTTGGGTCAAGGGATTTTGAAACATAGTTTTATTATACACAATAGGTTTCCCCATTGTTTGTAGTTTTGATATCAACAAAGCCGGGTAATAAAAACCCATAGGATCGAACACGAATATATTACCAGGTTTCATATATATAGCTATCCAATGTTCTCCACCAAGATGAGACGATTGAGTATTGACGATTATTGCTTGATTATTCCTCAAATATGGAATTTTATCAAGAGGAAAAACTCCAACAAATTCATTTCCCAATATCTGTTTTCCGATTTTATTGACCTGAACAGAACTACTTAAATAAATCCAGAGTATAAAAAACAACTTACTCCATGACAACTTTTTGTGTTTCTGTATACATTTATACCAACACAGTTCTATTTGCAGTAATTTGAACTTCATTTTCAAATACTCCATATATTATAACATGTACTGGTTCAGTAATAGCTTTTGCAAACTTTATATCCAGTCGTAAATTTCCATTTTGAGGTAATTGACTTTGATTTAAATCAAAATCAGGGGCTAAAACAAATGTAAAAAATGGGTATTTGCTTTTAAAATCTTCTAGAGTTATTCCGCAATTCAAATTTTTATCTAAATAACCCAGATTTCTAACAATACTCTGCATATATGTCGCACAGTAATTGTCATTCTCGAAATCTTGAATATATGTTTCTCTATAATCAGTATTTTTCGACAAAGTCAACGAAGTAACATTAAAGTTTTTGAAAATTGAGCTGGACGCAGTATATGATCCATTATATTGTGCTTCACTTTGAAATGTTATCAGAATAAAATTAGGCATTCTTCTGTCACCAAATATTTGTTCTTTATAGAATGATGAAGCACCTTTAGCAATAGCAAATTGTACAATTTCCTTTGTTTTTAATGGATAAATTGCATGTTTTGAATTAAGACCCAATTGATGACCTGCTAATACTGAGGGGTCTACTCGTACTCTTCTCACCAGTAGTGGATATAAGACCCTCATGCCCTCAACCCTCCAGATGTAGGTTCACTCCCTATAGCATATTTTATAGTAAAAAGACAACAATTCCTTTCATTTTTAATCCTTTTATTCATTTATTTTGAAAACACATATCCTACATTTTCCAGTCTTAAACCCTATAAAAATAAAGAAAAAAGGAGATGGAAAGGGAAAAGCATGGTTTCAGGTCGGGTTTCGGGCATGAGGGTCTTATATCCACTACTTATAGTTATTGAGTTGGTAAGTCACCATCTTGGCAAATATAAGCTGCCAGTTTGGCATTTTGATAGATTTAAACTAAAATAAATAAAATAATTTAAATATGTGATTCAAGTTCTTTAATTCTTTCCTTTAATTCTTTAATTTTATTTAGTCTTTTATCTGCAACTTTTACAGCATTAATATAAAAATGTCTATACTTTTCATTTTCTATCATTAATTCATTAATGTATTCTAATGGATGTTCTTCTCTTCTTTTTATTCTTTTATATCTAACTTCATTTAATTCATTTTGCATTCTTTCATTCATTTTTATATCTTTTAGTTTTATTGATTTTTTAATAATATTTTAAAATGTATACTATAAAATGAATAATATAAATCTCAAAATTCAAGAAAAAAATAAATTAAATCTTGATTATAATAAAGAATTTACTCATGAAATCAAGAAAAATGATATTTTAAAAATATCTCCAACTTCAGGATCTATTGCAAACTTAAATCGTAGGGGTGATATAGTTTTTCAATCTCTTCAAACTTCAAATCCTATAGATATTTGTAATGCAAAATTATATTATAAAGTTGAATTAGAAATTGAAGCAAATAAAAAAACAACTCTAGAAAATAATTTCTTTCCAAATTTATTCTCTAATATGAGATTAAAACTTGGATCATCAGAAATTGAAACTGTTTTACATCCAGGAGTATATTCTACAATGTTAAATTTTATTTTAACAAGTGAAGATTATAAAAATGAATATGGTGAATTAACAGGATGGATTCCTGATACAGATAATGGAACAGTTGATTCTAAAAAAATAGATGAAATAAAAGCTAAAAATATTGGATATCGAAAAAGACTTGAACTTTATAAATCTAATAAATTTGAAGGTTATTTTGAATTAAAACACTTATTTGGATTCCTTCAAAACTATAACCGTGTACTTCATAATGTTTTTATAGAACTCATCTGCAATAGAGTAGAAGCAGATAAATTAATATTCTATGGAGATGCAACTGCAACAACAAAATTAAAATTATCAACACTTGAACTTCATATACCTGAATGGAGTTTAAACCCACATTCTGAAATCAAACTCCTTGAAAGATTAAATTCCAACAAGTCTATAAATGTAAATTATTTAAATAGAATCTGTAGTGAATTTAGTATGACAGAAGGGGTAACTTATTCTATAAAGGTTGCAAATCTTGCATACCGGCCAAGATATGTTTTGATAGGATTTAAAGATGGAGATCCATCATTTCAAAAAAATAATAATCTATTTATTCAAAAGATTGGTGTTAATAGTTTAAAATCAATTCAAGTTCAATTAAATAATTCTTATTATCCAATAAATCGAATGGAATTTAATATTGAAAATAATGAAAACATATTCCCCTATTTAAATTATATTGAAACTTGTAAAGAATTTAAAGCCGAACCACAATTAAGTTTAGAAGATTTCAAAAATTTATATTCTATATTTTGTATAAATGTTTCAGACCAAGATGATCGATTAGCCATAAATAATGTTGATATTACACTTCATATAACAAAGGATTCAGGTTTTAAAGCTAAAGTATATACATTAATATTAGAAGAAAAGAAAATAGAAATGAAATTATATGGTGGAAAGATTTCAATTATTGAAAATGTTAGGGGAGATTCTTGATAAGAATCCCTGATATTTTTACATTTTAAAATGTCTTTAAGAGTTGATAAGGATTTAATTACTAAAAATAAACCCTATTGGAAATGTGAAAGTTGTAATTGTCAAGTTAGAAAACATCATAAAGCAAGACATTTAAAAACTAAAAAGCATCGAGGCAAAGCCGAGACAATAGGAGGAGAGGGTCATGGTGGAAAGGGCTCAGGGGGTGATCTACAATCTTCAAAAACAACAATCAGAATCCTCAAACCTTTTACTACAGAAAAATATCCAGGTGAAAGACATTTATTCCATCACAATTATACCGGACCAGGAACAAGATTAGATATTCGCTTTGATGAAAATAATAATCCTAAACAAGGAGAAGAACCTGTGAATCGAGTTGATCAAGCTGCTCTTTCTCATGATATTGCATACAATTCAGAAGATCTTAGAGATAGACATGTTGCAGATGTGAATTTAATACATGATTTAAATAATATCCAAAATCCATCAACCCAAGAAAAGATTCAAAGAGCTCTAGTTAAATTAGCAATGAAAGGTAAGATTTTCATAGGAGCAGGACTCCCCAGGAAAGCAAAAGATGTTGCTAATAAAAAGATCCTCGAACAAGCAGAGATTGAATCCAAGACTGATTCTACAAATTTACAACCAACAGAATCAGAAATAAAATATGCCAACGAATTACACCATGAATTTAGAAAAAATAAAAAATATTTAAAAGTTCAAGTACATGAAAAAGATCAAACATGGTCTGCAGATTTAGTCTTTATGCCAACCGAATCATCAGACCCTGAAAAATATAAAATAATTTTAACAGTAATAGATTTATATACAAGATTTGCTTTTGCAAGGTGTTTAGAAAATAAAACAGGATATTCAATTACAGAAGCATTTGAAAATATATTTGAAGAATATCAAAGAATTCCAAAATATTTATGGTGTGATAAAGGAACAGAATTTTATAACAAAGTTTTTACAAAGTTTTTAAATGAAAATGATATTAAATTATATTCAACAGAAAACGAAGGAAAAGCAGTCGTAGTTGAAAGATTAAATAGAACATTAAAAAATAAAATGTGGAAATATTTTACTGCTATTGGAAAACAAAAATGGAACAATGAATTGTTACAAAAGATTGTAAATGAATATAATAATGATGTACATAGTTCTATAAAACCAAAGTTTAAAATTGGTGACCGAGTAAGAATATTTAAATATAAAAATAAATTTGAAAAAGGATTCACAGCAAAATGGACAAATGAAATTTTTATTATAAATAAAATACATTATACAACTCCAATAACATATAGCATCATTGATTTAAATAATGAAAAAATATTAGGTAGATTTTATAATAATGAGTTACAGAAAACAGATTTTTAAATTCTTAGAATAATTCCTTCCATATTTCAGCTTCTTCTCTATCCAAATAAATATAATTATATTTTTCTTTCCAATGATTATCAACAAACATATCAAACATATTCTTATCAGGTTCAACATTTGAAAATAAATCATTATAAATCATATTCTTATCACGGCGATCTAATTTAAAAAATATAAAACAATTGGAATTATTTCTTATTGAATTTTTATCTAAAGCATAATATGTTTGAGATATATAAATAACATTACAATTATTATGTCGACCTCGTGTAAAGTAACTCTTTTGAATCTCTTGATTTTTCATGTTGACAACATCATCAAATATAACTAGATTCTTTTTATCTTTAGGAAGTAAATCACAATGTAAAACATCTTCAGGTTTATTAGAGAATAAAACTTGGATCCACTCATCTTCACAAATATAATCATTTTTATTACTAATATCTGATTCTAAAATCTTTTCCTTATACCAATCAACCATATCACAAGGTTGAAAAACTTCTTCAGGACATCTATGTTGATTTTTAAAAATATCAATTATTGCTTTTTTAGTTAATTTATTTTCAAATCCACATTTCAAAAGTTGTAATTCTGGTTGATTTATGGTTGTAGAGTAAAAGATTAAATTATTATAATCTAAAAAATCATCTTCAAGCAACATCCTCAAAAGAAGTACATTCTTTCCACATCCAGAAGAACCAACAATTAATAATCTAAAATTATCAGGAAATACTTTATTATTAAATTTACTCTTATGTCTATTTAAAATTGGTTTCCAAATATCCATTTTGTTTATTATAAAATGACAACTGAAGAATCTTTGCAAGAATTAATAAATTCAAATAAAAATAAATCAGTAGTAATTGATGGTAAAAAATATTTTATTGGAAAACATGTAAAAGAACAAGTTAGAGCGAAGCTCCACGAAGCTAAAGGAAGGGACAAGCAAGGTGGCATTCTTCCATTAGCTGCTTTAATACCTGCAATCATTGCTGGTTTATCAGGTGCTGCTGGAATAGCTGGAGGAATTGCAACTACAGTTCAAAAAGCTAAAGAATCTCAAAAGACAGACCTTGAAAAAGAAAAACTACAAACTGAAATTAAGAATTTAACTAGTGAGAAAATGAAGGGAGGGAAAGGGCTCTATCTTGATCCATATCGGGGGAAAGGGTCTGTTGGAAAAGGTTTCTATCTTGATCCTTATAAAGGCAGAGGTTTAAATGATTTTTTAAAAAATCAAATTTCAACATCTGAATCTTTATCTTAGTAGTGGGGATCTATCCCTAACGACCACAAGCCTCCCACTGTTTTCATGTTTTATGCCCATTTTACCCCAAAAAACGTATAAAATAACACTAAAAACCCTTAAAAACGCATATTTTTTATTTTGCTTTATTTTGCAAGATTTAAAAAATATGGATTTAAGGCTATAAAACGGAGAAAAATGCTGATAAAGCTATGAAAAGCGTTTGTCGGCTTGCGGTCGTTAGGTATATATCCCCACTACTTGTAAGTCCTGATGAATGCCTCTTGGCGAGCGAATGCATCCTGCTGCCATCTTGCGAATGCCTCTCGGCGTCTTGCGGTCTTGCGGTCTTGCGGTCTTGGTGAATAAAATAAATAAAAAAAATAAAAATAGAAAAATAGAAAACATAGGATCCAATAAAAAAATTTTCTCTAAAAATGAACTGTAATATTTGCAATAAAGTTTTTAAAAATAAAACCGGATTAATTTCTCACTGTAAGTCGAAGGCTCACTTACTAAAAGAAAATAATCTTAATGACACAAATTCAAAACTCTGTCCTAAATGTAAAGGAAGATATCTACATTCAGGATATAATAAACATTTTGAAAATTGTATCGGAAAAAATAGAGAAGTATTTACATGTCCTCATTGTAACTTTTCAACAAAAATAAATTTCTACTATTTAAAACATTTAAAAGAACACATAAAAGAAAAACACTCCGACGATGAGGAATGTCATTCAGAAGGAGAACCTGATCATGTTGAAAGAGAAAAATATAACTGGGAAAATTTTAATCACATTGATGAATTTCAATTAAAAATTAATGGACCTGCAACCCCTGGAGAATACATAAAGAGAAATAAAAAAAATATAAAAGATTCTTTCTGTGAAGCTTTAAAAAATTATAAGCCAACAAGGTATAATGTTATAAAATATAAAATCACAATCAAAGCAAAATACTGGAGAGGACCGGGAGGACCGCAAGGCCAAGGAGGCCAAGAAGACACAATTCCTTTAGATGTTGAAATTGGAATACCTTTTAAATATTTATTTTCAACTAGAGGATTTAATAAAAGCATCAAAGAAATAATTCAAGCAGTAGAAGCAAAACAAGAAGAGATTGAAAATGAATTAGGAGATTCAAACTTAGTATTTCATTCCTTCCAATCTTTAGTGATTGATTATTGGAGGGGATTACCACCTAATCCTAAATCCTATATTCCTACACCCTTTAAATCTAGAGCTGTTATAAATGTGCAGAATAAGGATAACAAATGTTTCATGTGGTCAATACTTGCACATTTACATCCTCAAGCTGAAAACCCTCAAAGAGTTTCAAAATACAAACAATATGAAAATGAATTAATATTCCCGAAGGGATTCATGCATCCAATGAAACTAGAAGACATTCCAGAATTTGAAAAACTAAATAATCTTAAACTTAATATTTATGAACACGTTAAAGGATGGGGACGTGGAAGCAGAGATATTATTCCAATTTATATTTCTGACTACGGAGTAGAAGAAAGCGATAACCCTAGGGAGATATATCTTTTAATCTTGGAACATGAAAATAATCAACATTATATTTTAATAAAAAACTTTCAAGCCTTTACATTACCAGAGAATCCAACTTGTGGAGGAGGAACATGTAAAAGATGTCTTCATTATTCAACAACTAAAAACTCCATGATTAAGCATGCAAGATTTTGTGAAAAGGATTCACCAGCTTTAATTAGAATGCCTACAGATCCCAGGATGTATTTTAAAAACTTTTCAAATTTATTACAAACATTAGGAGTTGTCTATGGAGACTTTGAATCTATAAATCGTAAACAAGATCTAGTCAACCAATATTTAAAAATAATAGAAAAATATAAACTCATGGATTCCTGGAAAGCCTCTAAACAGAAGGAGAAACCAACAAGGTTGAAGGCCTTTCTAAGAAAAAATAATAAACCTAATAGTGTTAAAAAAACTAAACAATTACCATCTGCTTATAAATTATTATTTAAAAGTAATTATCCTGAACTCATAGAATCTAGAGAGTATTCATTTCAAGGAACTTCAGAAGATGTCTTGGATCACTTTACTACAAGTATAAATGATCTAGAAAATGAAATATTTAAAGCATTAAAAACAAAGTATCCTCAAAATATTTCAGATCAACAATTAGAAGAATATAAAAATACTAGAGACTGTTGGATGTGCAAACAAGAGATCAATACAGATGATAAGGTTATAGATCACGATCATTTAAAAAGTGAAAATAATTATCGAGGAGCAGCCCATAGAGATTGCAATCTTAATTGTCATACTCCTAAATTTGTACCAGTTATATTTCATAATCTTTTTGGTTATGACGTACATCTATTTATAAAGCATCTAGCAGAAAATGCCAAAAACTCTTTCAAGGTTATAGGACTTACAAAAGAAAAATATAAATCAATTGAATATGGAAAATTAAAATTTATAGATTCCTTAAACTTCCTTCAAATGTCTTTAGATGGCATAGCTAAAACAATGAAACTAGAAGATTTTAAAATCACTCGCGAGTTCTTGGTAAAAAATAATATACCAGCAGAAGAATACTCGACTTGTTTAGCAAAAGGAATCTATCCCTATGACTATGTTGATTCATTTGAAAAATATAAGGAAACAAAATTACCAGAGAAAGAAGCCTTCTATTCACTACTTTCAAAATCTGGGATTACAGATCAGGAATATTCCCGAGCAAATAAAATGTTTCAGCTGTTTGACTGTAAAACCTTGGGAGATTATACAAGCACCTACCTGTCCCTAGATGTTTACATCCTAGCAGATTGCTTTGAAGAATTTACAAAGTCTTTTGTTCTTAAACCTTATAATTATATAACAGCTCCTTCCTTAGCTTGGGATACCATGTTATATACCATTTGGACTTCAGATCTTCCAGAATCTGATAAAATTATAGATCTTTTAACCGAGCAAGACATGTTTAATCAAATTAAAACAAACATTAGAGGAGGAGTATCCTCAGTAATGGGGAATAGGGAAATAAAAGCTAGAAATGCAATAACTAATAGTAGAATGCTTTCAAAGACCTCTGAGCCTTATAAAAAACTTAACAATGAGGAACTAGAAGAAGTATTAGAAGGAATGAAGAATCCTTTGTTTATACTTTATATAGATGCAACAGCTTTATATTCAGGAATTATGACTCAGTATTTACCAATGAGTGACTTTCGTGAAATATACTCCTCAGGCCTTGTGCACTCCGTAGAAGAAGAAGAATCCTTAAAGACTCTTATAAAAGAAATACGTGCAACCCCTAAAGATTCTCCAATAGGATACTTTATAGAATGTGACCTCGAATATCCTGAGGATATAAAATCAGGAACAAGACACTTCCCTTTAGCCCCTATAAGAAGAAAGATTAATATCCAAGAACTTTCATCCTGGCAAATCTCACAGGATAAACCGCCAACAACAAAGCTTCTTTGTGATCAAACAGATCGAGAATATTATCTCTGTCACTATAGACTCCTGCAGTTTTATCTTTCACAAGGAATGAAATTAAAAAAAGTTCATAGTGTTATAAGATTTAAACAGAGAGCATTCATGAAGACCTTTATCGAGGAGAACATTCGTTGTAGAAACATTGCAAAAAGACAAGGTAACCTTTTAAAAGACAATGGTTATAAACTTTTAAACAACTCAGTCTTTGGCAAGACCATGGAGAATATAGACAAGTATACTAATATAGAACTCTTGACAAATAGTGAAAAGGATATAGCCCGTTATAATCGCATGCTAGGAAAGCCTACATTTAAAAACGCACAGGTATTTTCTGAAAGTCTTACTGCAGTAGAACTACAAAAGTTTGAGAAAACATATAATAAACCAATATTTATAGGCTTTGCAATTTTAGAACTTTCAAAATTGCAAATGTATGAAACATATTATAATGTCTTACATCCCATATACGGAGCAAATATAGCAATGCATGCAATGGATACGGATTCAATGTTTTTAACCATAAGAACTGAGGACCTTGAAAGAGACATAGCTGAAAATCCTATACTTTCAAATTTAATAAATTCATCCGGAGAGTTATTTTCATTTAAAGATGAAAAACCAAATACTCCAATAGAAAATGGAATATTTATTCGTGCTAAACAATATTCATACGAAACATTTACAAATCCTAAATTTGAAGAGCATACATTTATATTTAAAACCCCAGAAACAGAAGAAAGCATTACACATAGATATCCTGTATTCCCGGGAGGATCAGAAGAAGAGAAACCTGTAAAGGATAACAGATGTAAAGGAATACAGAGATGCGTAGCCAGGAAACTTTCTCATCAAGATTATAAAGATTGTATAAAAGAAGGTCATAAAGATAAAATTGATGAAGTACATCAACTTAAAAGTGAAAAGCATGATATTTACTTGATAGAATCCCAAAAAGTATCATTATCAAATTATGATGACAAAAGATTTATCTTGTCTGACATGAAAACAACTCTCCCAATTGGAAATGATTTAATCCCTATAATAAAAAGTCTTGATAAAATAAATAAAGTCTATGATTTAAATCTTACTGATCTTGATATTTATAGAGTTGAGATCATTTATCCCCCAAGGATTGGCAGACCTTTATATTCTCAAGTTTTTAATCCTATATGTTTAGAACTTAAATATTTTAATACTGATCCTGAATATATAAAAGGTCTAAGTGATAAAGAATTTAAAGATCATAAAGAGGTTCTAAAAACTAATTTCGAAAAGTTAACATCAGATTCTATCAAATGATTTTTTTCTTTTAAAAATGTCAACAATTAATTTAAGAGTGACAACATCAACCTTTTGAAGGGCAATAAATTTTTTTATGTATGATTCTTTAGCCACTTCTCTCGTTTAATTTTTTTAGAATATTCATTAGTTATAACATTAGCACTTTTTAATCTATTAATATTATTTTTAATATCTTGTATTATTTGATTTGATTTCATTATTTCATCATCAGTTAAGATTCCATCTTCCAAAGCTTTTAATTGAAATAAAAATAATTTAGAGATTCCTAATTCTATTGATAAACAAACTTCACGATATAAACTTTTCTTTTTAGAAGTATAAGATAATGAAACTATTTCAGTCAAGAAACCATCAGCTACAGAAATACTTCCAAGTATTACAGGTGCTATTGTTAAAACTGGTAAAGTTATAGGTAAAATAACTGTTAATATTGCAGATGCAAATCCTAAAGAATAACCTATAATTTTTAAAACTGTATTCCCTTTATTCCATCTATTTTTAACCTTTTTATAATGCTTTAATAAATCTTGTAAATGTAAGGTTTCTGATTTAAATTCTTTTACTCTCATAATTTCAAGTTCTGTGGGAGCCGAGGCCTTGGAACCTTTGTGACCTTCGGAATAATATCCTGATGATCTCAATTCTGGNTTTGATGATGATGGTCAAACAATGAAATGGTTTGTGAATGATAATTATAATACTAAACTCAAAAAGGGTGATATTATAATTACTGGTTATGATCTAACACATGGATATTGGCGTGGTAAAACATATTCAGGTAAAACTAATCCACATAAAACTAAAAGTAAGAATTTTATTTTTAAAAGCACACTTGTACAATATATAGATTTAATATTTTATGAAAAAAAGGTTAATGTTGGTGAAGTTTATGATGCATTGAAGGAATTGTATAAAGATATTCTCTCAACACGAGTTTCTTATGATATGAGAGCATTAGTACCACATAATAAAGTCTTGTTTTTTTAATTATTCTATTTTAGTTTTATTAAAATGGAAAGTGAGATGTCAGAAGTAAGAAAAATTTACCCAGAGATCCCTTCTGCTCCTTCAGAACTTGAAGTTATGAGAGTAAAAGAATTTAAATCTGAAACCCTACATTTAAAAGATTTATTAAAACATTATAAAAAAATTAAAAATAGATGGAATAGAGGAGATACAACTTTAAAAATTATTGGTTTATCTTTAGGATTTGCATCTGCAATCTTGACAATAATTCTTCCTTTAACACTTCCAGCTTTAAGTCTTGTTCCTGTAGTACTTGGAAGTATTTCTGTTGCAGATGGATTCTTAACTGAAATAGTTTCAATTTCTTATACTTCAAAAAAGAAAAGTTTATATCGAGAAGTATGTCAATCCATAGAATTAGGAATTTCAAAATTATATTTATTCCAATTGAAGGCTTTAGAAGATGGAGTATTAACAGATGAAGAAATAATGAAATCAAATCAAATAATTCAAGATATAAAAAATGAGGTTATAAGATTAAAGACAGAAGGGAAGAGTACTACTAAGATAACAAAGAAGGATCAAAGAGAAAAATGGTTAAAAGACTCATACTAAATTAACACTATATAAAATGGATGCATTTTTGAAAAAAGTAGATCAAGTTGCAGTCGTTGATACTTCAAAATTAAACATGTTTTTATTAAAAGAAAAAGCTTTAGAGTTTACAAAGATTTTAAGTGAAAATCCTAATTTTACTCAAGGAAAAATTTGTAAAATGTTAGGTACTTCAGATTCTACAATGAGAAGAATAAGAAATGATTTAGGAATGCCTTCACCTTTTAGACATGCTGTTAAAATAAAGAAATCTAGAAAGAGTAATGCTGCTCCTAAGGGAGGGTCAGGAATTACTAAGGATGAAGGGGTTGACGCAGGTAAATCTTTTTATTGTACAGAGTGTTCAAAAGTTTTTAAATCTAGTAAATCTTCAGAGAATCATGTTTGCAAACCAAAAGATACTTTAGCCTCTGGGAGCTTCGCGACCCCTAGGAATCCAACCTATGGTAACATCAATTCTGGAGAGAGTATCTTTAATAAGAATTTAACAAGGAAGAATTTAAATAGAGAGGGCACAAGGAAGAATATTGAGGAAGAATGCTTGTCCCTCCCTGATTCTGGGGAATCCAATGCTGAGAATTCAACTAATGGGGAATGCAATGAAGAAAGAAGTAAAAAACAATTAAATCAAATTTTAGGATCTTCAGGAGTTCAATTTCTAAACTAGAAAATGGATTACAACTCGGCCATAAAAATAATTAATGAAGAACCTGAAATGAAAAAAGAATGTGTAAATCTTTTGACAGAATTTAATAATCAAACTGTGGGAACCCAAATTGATTATGCTCGACAGTCTATAGTCTTTCGTGTAGGACAAGATGAAATAATGAGGAGATTAATGAATAGAACTGCTGATCTTCGTGTTGAAAATGATGGATTAAAGAAACAGAAAGAACATTTATTACAAAGTGCTAAAATGGTTGATAAGGCTTTTATAGAATCTATGCATAATAGACAAATAATTTCAAATGATTCTAATTCTGAAGGTCATTCTGAAGGTCATTCTGAGCGGAATAAGATAATAATGGAGGAACTTGAGGAATTATTACGTAGACCAATACCAAAGATATTATGATTAATATAAAAAGTGAAATTGTAAAAATTATTATATTTCTAAGTCTAGAAAGTCTTAAGGAATAATCTTTAATTATTTCATATAATTGTTTACCTTTTTCTACAAGTTCTTCAACTTTTGAACATCTCAAATTAATCACCGACATTTTAAATACCGATAAAATAATTTTATAAATAAATGCTAAAAACTTATAAGAAGAAATCTTCAGAAGGAGAGGAAAGTAAGGAAGCATATACTAAAACAATAATACTTGCCTGTTCTAAATTAATATATAAAATGGAATATTATAAAACATGTCTAGAAATGGGGTTATCTGAAGAACAATTTTCAAGGATAAAAGAGAAGATAGAAGAAGCTATTAGACCTTTAGATGCTTGTGTTGATGATTCAGATTCGGAGGAATCAGATTCTGAGGATTCAAATGCTGAGGAATGCTTGTCCCTCCCAACTAATGTAGAGGAGTGAGATTCAGTCATGATTGAAATCCTTAGTAATTAAATTCTTAATAAATGAATGCAAGTAGTTTTAAAGATGAGATTGAAGAAATAGATTTACCATCTGGTGTTTGCTTGTCCCTCCCAGATTCTGGGGGATCCAATACTGCTTAACTGACTTTTATTATAATTAAATTCTTCAGGACTTAAATCTTCGATATTGAAACATTTTTTCTCTATGCTTATTGAATTTTTAAATTGACAATATAAAGGTTTATAATCAAGATAATCAAATTGTGGAGGTTCTTCTGGGTAAATGATCTCAACTCTATAAATATCAAGATCAGTAATTTTTAAGTTATAAAATTCATTTATTTTATCCAAATTTTTATTATTGGGATTAAATCATTTCCAATTGGGAGAGTTGTTTTCATATCAGACAAGATGTATCTTTTATCATCATAATTTGATAATGATATCTTTGATGCTTGTTGTAGGTACATGTTATGTTTCTCTGATCTAAGTTGATGAACCTCTTCCATTTTATCTTGATTACCTTTTAGACAATTTTTATAATCTTGATGAGAGATATTCTTAGATACTGCTTTTTGTATTCCTTTACATTTGTTTTCCTTGGTGATTTTTGTACTTGTTATTATCGGTCGATCAAATGTATAATCTATTTCTTCCCCATTATACATGATTTTAATTGTTTGCTTTTCTGTTTTTGGTTTTTCCATCTCTTCAAGAGAATATTGTTTAGGTCTGATAAATACTGCATCTGTTATTATCTTATTTGGTTTTTCATCTTTGAAGGCATATAAATCTCCAGATGGATTTATTAGTTTTGAAAGTATTTCACTTTCAGCGATTTCTTTTTTCACATCTTCTCCATATGCTTTTATAAAGAAACTATCTGTATCCATTGCACAGAGATAAGCTCGATCTTTAAAATGAGGAGAAATGATATCATAATAAGCTTCATACATTTGTAATTTAGAAAGCTCTAAGATTGTAAAACCCATAGAGATTGGTTTATTATAAGTTTTTTCATTATTTTTTATTTCAATTGCAATTAGGTTCTTTGAGAATATTTCAGCATTTTTAAATGTTGGTTTTCCAAGCATTCGATTATATCTTGCAAAATCTTTTTGAGTATTTGTTAGAAGCTCTATTCTTGTGTACTTGTCCACATTCTCCATAGTCTTACCAAAGACTGCATTGTTTGAAAGTTTATAAATGAGATCAAGATAATTATTTCCAGCAGCTTTTGCTTCTTTTCTTTTCTTGATATTTCCCTCTATAAAGTCTTTCATGTATTGTGCTTGTTTGAATTTTATAATATTATGAATCTTCTTCAAACGTAAGCCGTGAGAAAGATAAAATTGAAGATTGAGATAATGACAGAGATAAAATTCTCTATCAGTTTGATCACATAAAAGTTTTATATATGTTGTTATAAGTTTTAAGATTTGCCAATCTGAAAGTTCACTGAGATCTATCATTCTTTTTTCAGGAGCAAGAGAAAAAAACCTAGTGCTGGATTTTATTCGATCTGGGTACTCGAGATCACATTCTATAGCATATCCATAATCTGAATCTCTTGGGGTTAAAAGTATTTTTTTATAAGAGCGTTTAGTTTATTAACATCATTCGGGATTTCAACCCAGGAATATTCACCAGTTGGTAGATAATGTTCCATTACACCACCATATAGAGAGTTTGCATCAACATAAAGTATTTCAGATGGATTGGTTAAACCCTCCATTATTAATTTAGAATCTTCTGAGGTTTCTATTTTAATATAATCCTTGTCGCTGTTGTTAAAGAATTTATTAATAAGAGTTATAGAATTATTTGTACTTATTTCTCTATCCCCCATTACAGAAGAAATACCACCTCTAATATTTTGTTTAAATAGATTAAACATGTCAGCATCTTTTATTAATTCTATTTTTTATGCGCATGCTCAGAAGTCCATTTATTATATAACATTGTATCCCAAGCTAGAGCTGGTAATGTTATATGATTATAAGGTACTAAATCAAGGGCGTTACAGAATGTTGAGAAACAATCTGCTAAAATATAAACATCTAAGGATAAATACATGTCAGTATAATCTCCTAAAGTTTTGCATCCGAAAAGATGAAACATTTTCTGTGCTCTAGCATATTCATTATCTGTAATCCCTGATAATGTAAGTTTTGAATAGAATGCTTCTTTAGGAGGAAGACATGTTTCATTATATCTTTCAAATGAATTCATATAATCATATGGATATACTCCTTTTGCTAGGCATGTGGGATATTCTTCTAAAGGAATATTATTTTTTTCCAAAAACATGGATTTTGTATATTTAAAATCCTCAGGATTCATGTTTTTAGCTATTGAATCCAGAGGCATTTGAAGGAAGTTTAATGAGTCTAAAAATTTTAAACATCCATATTGTACACATTTATATTTTTCCTTTGTAAGTCCAATAACCTTGAAAGAGTTTTTAGCATTTACAGCTAAAGCTTTTATAAATAAATGTAAATCATATCCAAAAAGATTATGAAATGTAATTGGTATAAATTTAGGACTATGACAATTAATATTGCAATTTTTATGGGCAGCTCCTCTATAATTATTTTTCTTTTTAAAATGATCATGATCAGCAACTTTAGGATTTTTCAAGGTTGTGTCCAAAGATTGTTGTCTTTCATGAAACATTCTTTGTTCTTCTTCTTCAATAGTTTCAGTAACAGTATTGGGTTGACGCAAGCATTCCCTTGAATCCTCATTATTTGGATTCCTAGGGGTCGCGAAGCTCCCAAATGGTTGTTTACACATCCAACAATGTGTAGTATTTTTATATTCTCTCCATTGTTCAATTGAGAAATTTAATTTATGATTGGTTTTTAATAGCATAAATAATTCATGTTCTAAGTGATTTATATCATCAACAAAATGGTTTAAAGTATCCTCAGACGAAGTTCCTCTATATGAATATTCTTTAGATTCTATAATCTCTGGATAATTACTTATAAAAAATATTTTATAAGCTGTTGGTATTTGTTTAGCAGTTCTTATTGTATAAGATTTTTTATTTTCCCATAGAAAGTTTTTCATGCTCTGCGCACCGGACATTTGAGTTTTTAAATACTCTTCAAAAGGATCTACTAAATTATGTTTTTCTATTATTTTAAAATATTCTTTTTCTAAATCAAGTTCTATATTTATTGCTTCAAAATCTCCTATTATTTCACCTAATGATTTTAATAAATTTGAATGATTTTTAAAATGCATGTCTGTCTTTGTAGGTATTTTAATTAATGAAGGTTTATTCTTCTCACATAATCTTTCGTGTTTAATTGAAGCATTTTTTGTTGTGGAATAATGTAAACATCTTTTACAAGTTGTTCCACCTCTAGCTAGATTTGTTGAACGCATAAGACTTTGAAAGTTTTTTATTAAAATATAATGTTGTTTCCTTTCTAAGTTTGGTAAATCCTCCTCAGTAATACCAACGTGACCCTCTCCTTGGCCCTCTCCTTCACTGAAGACATCAGTATTGGATTCCTCAGATTGAATACTTAATTCTTGACAGTATTCATCATCATCTGAATTATATTGATAACCATTATTACTATCTCTATAATCAACTTTAGTAAATTCTTCTATTATTAAAAGATATATTTCTCTATCTTCTTCAGATAATTCTCTATTTGAAATATAAATTGGAATAATATTTTTTCTAAAATCTTCATTAGATGGAGCATATTCATAAATGTTAAGTTTAAGATTATTTAATTCTTCAAATTTTGGAATGTATTCAATTTTCATTGGGTGTTCAAAACACTCTGGATATATTAATTCATTTTCATATTGTTCATATTTTTTAACTCTTTCACCATTCTTTGCTTGTGGATGTAAGTGAGCAAGTATTGCCCATTGGAAACATTTATTATCACCATTCTTTATATTTAAAACATAAACAGAAGGAAAAGGTGTTTGGATATAAGATTTTGGATTTGGAGGTGCTGCTCTCCAATATTCAATTTCTATAGATTGGAAAGAATGAAATCTTAAATTTGATTCTCCCAATTCTTGTTCAACAACCTCTTGTTGTTCTCCCATTTCTTTGCACAAATCATTGATGATTTTATTTATTCCTTTTGTAGAAAATAAATATTTAAAAACTGATTCAACAATGGAATCTAAAGGAGTTGTGTTTGCTTCTTCTCCCCTCCAATATCTTGTAGGGATTCTAACTTTATATTTTATAATATTGAATCTTGATTGACCAAAAATTCTTATAGCATTATCCATTGAGTTTTTTATATTCTGTTTATTTGCTCTTATATATTCTGAGATTGTGGAGGAAAACATTTGTTCTCCAAATACATCTGTGTGATTAAAGTTATCCCAATTATAATTTTCTTTTTCAATATGTTCAGGTTCAACATCAGAATCAGACTCAGAATCAGAATCTCTTTTAGGTATTGGTTGTTTGTTTTTTATAGCACATGATTTTACATGTTTTAAATAATAAGATTTTATATTAAATTTTGATTTGCATATAGGACATTCAAATTTTTCTATATTTTTAGGAACTCCAATACAACTTGGAAAATGTCTATCATATCCTGAAAATAAATATCTAACTTTACATTTAGTACAGATTTTTGAGTTTGAATTATCAAGTCTATTTGTTTTTAATAAATGTGCTTTTGATTTTTGATGAGATATTAGAGCTGTTCTGTTTTTAAAAATTTTTACCACAAGGTTCACAACTATAATCATTCATTTTTTAAAAATAATTTTTTATTGGATACTCTGTATTTAAATTTTTAATTTTTTATATATTTATTAAACCAAACTGGCAGCTTATATTTGCCAAGATGGTGACTTACCAACTCAATAACTATAAGTAGTGGATATAAGACCCTCATGCCCGAAACCCGACCTGAAACCATGCTTTTCCCTTTCCATCTCCTTTTTTCTTTATTTTTATAGGGTTTAAGACTGGAAAATGTAGGATATGTGTTTTCAAAATAAATGAATAAAAGGATTAAAAATGAAAGGAATTGTTGTCTTTTTACTATAAAATATGCTATAGGGAGTGCACCTACATCTGGAGGGTTGAGGGCATGAGGGTCTTATATCCACTACTCTCACCAATAATTTTGCATCAACTAATTGACATATTGGTGTAGTAGTTGCACTAGTAAGAGATAATGCAGAATCAGACCTTTTCAGTCTAATATGTACATTAACTCCCGGTAGTAAATATTTCGGTTGATCCAAAAAATCAAGTTGTAATGATGAGCACATGGTGAAAACCTTTGAGCCTTTACCCACTTTTTTCTTTCATCATCACTGCCATAGCCCATAGGAGTAAGACATGTATTTTTGGTATCGGAATTGTAATTTAAAATAGTTTCTATTAATGCCTTGTGAATGAATGTATTATTTCCGCCCTCAATCTTGATATTATTAAATCCCAACACTGCATCTTTAAAAAGAGTATGAAACAGGAAATTGTTCGGTATTACATCTGCATTGGCATCCAAAACTTTTCTATCTTTATCTACAACCTTAATCTGAACAGTCAATAAAGTATCGTTCAAATCTAAATATTCGGTTTGCGAACCATTAATATAAAACTCTATATCATTTCTACTATCGGTAATTGAATTCATAGGAAAAACTTCCTCAAATGCCCCAAATTCTATTACAGCCTGGGGCGACGGTCTATCAAATATACATAATTCAGATTTACCACAAATCATTTTGCAAATATAGTTCCATGTCCTTTCATTCGTTTGTTTATACGTGATATTCCATGTCTTTTACGTTTTGGAGCATGAGCTGGAGCTGGAGCTGGAGGTTTTTCTTTTTGAAACATACCTGCAACCCCAGGTAAAACTTTCCCTAATTCTGCTAAAGCATTTGTTTTTAGAGATGGTAATATTTTCTGTTCATTCATAATAACATCTTTTGCAGTTTTCATACCAAAACTACCAATACGTTTAAGAATAGGCAGGGCAAATCTGCCAATTGTTCTCAACCATCCTGATCCGTACTGTTTACCAATAAAATATGGTAATTCACCACCAGATTGGCTACCACTATACATACTAATAATATCAGAATTAGCCATTTATTTTACGAAAATGTAATGTCAAATGAGTTTTTGAACCTTTTGGAAATTCGATTAATTGACCAGAATCATCTCTAATATTTATTTCTATATTGTTTATACAAGATGTTGAAACAGGTAAATACATGGGATTTTCTACATTGATTTGTACAACTTCATCTTGATCATGTTTTTCAATCCATATAGATTTCATTAAAGGAACACTAGAATCGCCAACAATAACTGGTTCCACGATATTACTGTAAATGAACATTTGCTGATGATGTTTAAGGATTTTCGGTTTGTTTGTTCCTTCACAAATTTGTTCATTTTGTGTACATACTGGTTTAGTCAATCCTAATGTTTTTGCCAAATTTGAGTCAAATTTAACTTGACTAAGATTAGAATTTATACTAAATCTAAATACTTTATCTTTTTGAAGCTCAAAAACTGTTAAAATATCGCTACAATTGTCAGCTAAATAAGTTTGTAATTGTTCGAGGTCTGTAATATATAAATTATCTTTAAAAGTATATGCATGCTCTGTTATTTCAAAGTATGATAGCTTAAATTTGAATTCCACTAAATTATTAGTTTTTGGAAGTGTAGAGAGATTTATTTTGACTGTATCATTAAATACATTACGTAAATCAGTAAATCCAAGACGTTTAGCATCAGCCACTGTAGAAAATAAAATTTCGAATGGCTTATTCAAGCAATTCATGTATAAATATTGACTATCATCATAAATTATAGGTTTCCTTGATTTCGATGAACTCGTCAAGTTATAACTATCTTTATCAATAAGAACACTAATATATTCCGTTACTGCTACTTTCTTATTATATTCAATAACTGATTTGCTATAGATTGGGAATAAATTGTATACAAATGTAAAATCCAACAGAGCAACTTCCCAGTCATTATCCAAATAGATGGGGTTTTGGAGTTCGATGATGAATTTGCTTGCTTGATTTTCTGGATGAATTAATGGACAACTATTGCTCGGCAAAATAGTATAAAAATTCACTTTACTAGGTCTTTTGCTGATATCCATGACGGGTTTTGATAACCATGCCATTTGACATAGTATTGTTTATCCTTACCGACCTTTTTAGTTTTCAATATTTTTTGAATTCTAAATACTTTTGGGGGAGGAATGACTTGTAATTCCTGCTCATAAAATTTCCCCTGTACAATATTATTATCATTGTCTTTGATGACATACATTACAGGATTCTGTTTAGTATTTATTTTTGAAATTACAAAGACTTCATCACTCCAATTTGTATCAAAATTTTTAATAAATGGTGATGCACTAATTTTACTAATTCTAACATGGTCACCGACTTTATATTTAGGTTTTGCAATTTTTACAGATTTCTTAGAATAGAATGTTTTTGATGTAATATCAACCGGTCTCAATCCATTCAGTCCTCGATGTGATGAATGATTATAACTTTTTATTATTTTCGGTAAAGCATTTACCCATTTTTTATTACCTTGATGCACGAACAATTTCTTTAATCTATCTCTCAATGTTCGATTAAATCTTTCAACATGGGCAGCTTTGTATTGAGAATGTACCGAGTAGTGATTTATTTTCAGTTTATCGAGGATTTGCTTAACTTTACTATTGTAGAATTCTTTACCTAAAATAATAATAATAATAATAATAATAATAATATTAATAATAATAATAATAATAATAATAATAATAATAATAATAATAATAATAATAATAATAATAATAATAATAATAATAATAATAATAATAATAATAATAATAATAATAATAATAATAATAATAATAATAATACCTAAATCTGTTTGCAAGTTATTAGGATGTCCATCTTTAAATAAAATATTAATTGCCTTGGACATTTCTTCTGCAGATTTTGCCTTGACTGGTATTGCTCGTGCAAACCTGCTGTATACATTAATACATGTTAAAATATATTTATTCCCATTTTTAATTTTCGAATAAGGTATCATCTCCATCAAATCCATTTGCCATAAATCGTCAATACCGAATGTTTTATACGCTCTTGTTGGAAATCTTTTCCGCATTGGTTTGTTCAAACTGTACGCAAGCTGATCTGATAACCACTTCTGGGTTTCTTTTTTCGAATTCGGAACTCTTTTGTTTAATTTTGCCACTCCACCGAAACCGGCTTCGTCTTCTGGGTTCGTCCAAATCTTCTCCATTACAACAAGAAGATTTAAAATTAAATTTAATGTCGGGCAATGAAGGATTAGCACCCATTGTTTATGATTGATTTCCTACAACTCCACCTAATAATGATAATGCCAGAGGTATTAATGCACCAATAAATCCACCTTGTTGTTTATATATAATTTTTCTCATTTGCTTACGATTTTTATTATTTACTAAAGATAACAATGGTTTCCTATGTTTGCTCAATAAATGCTTTTTTGATTTACTGATTTTAATTTTGCCTTTGACTACTTTAAGTATAATATTGAGTAAATCATCAGTAGTGTGTATCTATCCCTAACGACCACAAGCCTCCCAACTGTTTTCATGTTTTATACCTATTTTTTTCCCGTTTTATACCTATTTTTCCCTCATAAACGTAAAAAAAACACTTAAAACCTTAAAAACCTATATCTTTTAATTTCTTTATTCCGAAGACATTTTGATTTCAAAATAAAAACTTAAAAAACAACAAAAATATTAAAAAAACAACACAAAATGTTAATAAAACAGGGAAAAAAAAATACTGATAAAACTATGAAAAACGTTTGTCGGCTTGCGGTCGTTAGGGATAGATACACACTACTTGCAGGTCGCCAGTTTATCAAGTCGCCAGTTTATCAAGTCGCCAGTTTATCAAGTCGATAGTTTGTCAAGTCGATGATGCAATCGCTGCGGTCTTGGCAAGTCGACAGCTTGGTAAGTCGACAGCTTGGCAGGTCGATAGCTTGGCAAGCTGCTAGAATATAAATATAAAAAAAATAAAAAAAAAATAAAAATAAAAATAAAAAATAAAAAAAATAAAAATAAAAAAAAATAAAAATAAAAATAAAAATAAATATATAAAAATTTAAAATTTAAAAACAACGTATCCAGTAAAAAAATTTTTTCTAAAAATGAATTGTAATATTTGCAATAAAGTTTTTAAAAATAAAACAGGATTAATTTCTCACTATAAATCGAAAGCTCACTTACTAAAAGAAAATAATCTTAATGACACAAATTCAAAAGTTTGTACTAAATGTAAAGGAAGATTTCTACATTCTGGATATAATAAACATTTTGAAAATTGTATCGGGAAAAATAGAGAAATATTTACATGTCCTCATTGTAACTTTTCAACAAAACTAAATTTCTTTTATTTAAGACATTTAAAAGAATGTAAAAATAAAAAACAAAATTCTGACGTTGAAGAATGTCATTCAGAAGGAGAACCTGATCATGTTGAAAGAGAAAAATACAACTGGGATGATTTTAATCATATAGATGAATTTCAATTAAAAATTAATGGACCTGCAACCCCTGGAGAATATATAAGGAGAAATAAAAAAAATATTAAAAATTCTTTCACTGAAGCTTTAAAAAATTATAAACCAACAAGGTATAATGTTATAAAATATAAAATTACAATCAAAGCAAAATATTGGAGAGGACCAGAAGAAAAGACAACTCCTTTAGATGTTGAAATTGGAATACCTTTTAAATATTTATTTTCAACTAGAGGATTTAATAAAAGCATCAAAGAAATAATTCAAGCAGTAGAAGCAAAACAAGAAGAGGTTGAAAATGAATTAGGAGATTCAAACTTAGTATTCAACTCTTTCCAAACTTTAGTGATTGATTATTGGAGAGGATTACCACCTAATCCTAAATCTTATATTCAAACACCCTTTAGATCTAGGGTTGTTATAAATGTACAGAATAAGGATAACAAATGTTTCATGTGGTCAATACTTGCATATTTACATCCTCAAGCTGAAAACCCTCAAAGAGTTTCAAAATACAAACAATATGAAAATGAATTAATATTTCCCAAGGGATTCACACACCCAATGAAACTAGAAGACATTCCAGAATTTGAAAAACTAAATAATCTTAAACTTAATATTTATGAACATGTTAAAGGATGGGGACATGGAAGGAAAGATATTATTCCAATTTATATTTCTGATAGTGATAGCACGAGGGAGATATATCTTTTAATCTTGGAAGAAGGAAATAATCAACATTATGTTTTAATAAAAGACTTTCAAGCTTTTACATCACCAGAGAATCTAACTAGTGGAGGAGGAACATGTAAAAGATGTCTTCATTATTCAAGAAACTAAAAACTCTATGATTAAACATGCAAGATTTTGTGAAAAAGATGATCCAGCTTTAATTAGAATGCCTACAGATCCCAGGATGTATTTTAAAAACTTTTCAAATTTATTACAAACATTAGGAGTTGTCTATGGAGACTTTGAATCTATAAATCGTAAACAAGATATAATTATGCAATATTTAAAAATAATAGAAAAATATAAACTCATGGATGAATGGAAAGCCTCTAAACAGAAGATGAAACCAGAGAGGATGAAAGCCTTTCTAAGAAAAAGAAATAAACCTAATAGTGTTAAAAAAACTAAACAATTACCATCTGCTTATAAATTATTATTTAAAAGTAATTATCCTGAACTCATAGAATCTAGAGAATATGCATTTCAAGGAACTTCAGAAGATGTTTTAAATCATTTTACTAAAAGTATAAATGATCTAGAACATGAAATATTTAAAATATTAAAAACAAAGTATCCTCAAAAAATTTCTAATCAACAACAACAAGAATATGAAAATACTTCCAACTGTTGGATGTGTAAACAAGACATTCTTCCTGACGATAAAGTTATAGATCACGATCATTTAAAAAAGGAAAATAATTATCGAGGAGCAGCCCATAGAAATTGTAATCTTAATTGTCATACTCCTAAATTTGTACCAGTTATATTTCATAATCTTTTTGGTTATGACATACATCTATTTATTAAACATTTAGCAGAAAATGCTAAAAACTCTTTCAAAGTTATAGGACTTACAAAGGAAAAATATAAATCAGTTGAATATGGAAAATTAAAATTTATAGACTCGTTAAACTTTCTCCAAATGTCTCTAGATGGAATAGCTAAAACAATGAAAGCAGAAAATTTTAAAATCACTCGAGAATTCTTGGAAAAAAATAATATCCCCCCAGAAGAATATCCTACATGCTTAGCAAAAGGAATATATCCCTATGACTATGTTGATTCATTTGAAAAATATAATGAAACAAAATTACCAGAGAAAGAAGATTTCTATTCCCAACTTCAAAAATCTCATATTACAAATCAAGAATATTCTCGAGCAAATAAAATGTGGGATCTTTTCAACTGTAAAACTTTAGGAGAATATACAAGTATGTACTTATCCCTAGATGTTTATATTCTACCAGATTGCTTTGAAGAATTTACAAAGTCTTTTGTTCTTAAACCTTATAATTATATAACAGCTCCTTCTTTAGCTTGGGATACTATGTTATATACCATTTGGACTTCAGATCTTCCAGAATCTGATAAAAGTATAGATCTTTTAACCGACCAAGATATGTTTAATCAAATTAAAACAAACATTAGAGGAGGAGTATCTTCAGTAATGGGGAATAGAGAAATAAAAGCTAGAAATGCAATAACTACTAGCCGAAGAATCTCTAAACACCCTGATCCATATATAAAACTTAACAATGAGGAACTAAAAGAAGTATTAGAAGGAATGAAAAATCCTCTATTTATACTTTATATAGATGCAACAGCTTTATATTCAGGAATTATGACTCAATATTTACCAATGAGTGACTTTCATGAAATATATCCTCCAGAATGCCCCTCAGAAGAAGAATGCCCCTTAAAAGACCTTATGAAAGAAATACTTTCAACTCCTAAAGATTCTCCAATAGGATACTTTGTAGAATGTGACCTCGACTACCCAGATGATATAAAATCAGGAACAAGACATTTCCCTTTAGCTCCTATAAGAAGAAAGATTGATATCAACGAACTTTCTGAATGGCAAATCTCACAAGATAAACCTCCAACAATGAAACTTCTTTGTGATCAAACAGATCGAACTTATTATCTTTGTCACTATAGACTCCTCCAGTTTTATCTTTCACAAGGAATGATATTAAAAAAAGTTCATAGTGTCATAAGATTTAAACAAGCAGCATTCATGAAGACTTTCATCGAGGAGAACATTCGTTGTCGAAACATTGCAAAAAGAGAAGGTAACCTTTTAAAAGACAATAATTATAAACTTTTAAACAATTCAGTCTTTTGGAAGACAATGGAAAATGTTGATAAATATACTCATATTGAACTCTTGACAAATACCCCGAAAGATATAGCCCGTTATAATCGTATGCTAGGAAAGCCTACATTTCAAAATGCAGAAGTATTTTCTGAAAATCTTACTGCAGTAGAACTACAGAATTTTGAGAAAACATATAATAAACCAATATTTATCGGCTTTGCAATTTTAGAACTTTCAAAATTACAAATGTATGAAACATATTATAACATCTTACAACCTATATATGGATCGAATATAGCAATGCATGCAATGGATACAGATTCAATGTTTTTAACAATAAGAACTCACGATTTACAAAGTGATATCTCTGAAAATCCTATACTTTCAAATTTAATAAATTCATCTGGAGAATTATTTTCGTTTAAAGATGAAAAACCTTTTACTCCTATAGAAAATGGAATATTTATTCGTGCTAAACAATAGTAGTGGAATATCTATGCACCCCAGCACCCCCACCCTAAAAAATAGGCTCTATTTCTACATGTTTTCTTGATTTTACACCCTGGTTTTAACCTAAATCCTTCATTTCTAAGGATTTTTAATTTTACACCCAAATTCTCTTTATTTTTTTATCCTCAATTTATTTAGTTTTTTAACATAAAAACTTTAAAAACAAACTAGAAATCAATGTGGTTATAGATTAATAATTTCGGGTGAAGATGCTGGGGTGCATAGATATTCCACTACTATAGCCAGTTTGCAAGCCGGCTTTCCTTAAAAAATTAAAAATGTGATTCAAGTTCTTTAATTCTTTCCTTTAATTCTTTAATCTTATCTAGTCTTTTATCAGCAACCTTTACAGCATTTATATAAAAATGTCTATACTTTTCATTTTCTATCATTAATTCCTTAATGTATTCTAATGGATTTTCTTCTCTTCTTTTTATTCTTTTATATCTAACTTCATTCAATTCATTTACCATTCTTTCATTCATTTTTAATAAATATATTTTTATTGATTTTTTAATATATAAAAATGAATAATATAAATCTTAAAATTCAAGAAAAAAATAAATTAAATCTTGATTATAATAAAGAATTTACTCATGAAATCAAGAAAAATGATATTTTAAAAATCTCGCCAACTTCAGGATCTATTGCAAACTTAAATCGTAGGGGTGATATAGTTTTTCAATCTCTTCAAACATCAAACCCAATAGATATTTGTAATGCCAAATTATATTATAAAATTGAATTAGAAATTGAAGCAAACAAAGATATAACCCTAGAAAATAATTTCTTTCCAAATTTATTCTCCAACATGAGATTAAAACTAGGATCATCAGAAATTGAAACTGTTTTGCATCCAGGAGTATATTCTACAATGTTAAATTTTATTTTGACTGGTTGTGATTATAAAAATGAATATGGTGAATTAACAGGTTGGATTCCTGATGTTAATAAAGGAGATTTAGATAAAGATGGTTTAGATGTAAACCATGGTTACCATAAAAGAGCTGAACTTTATAAGTTGAAAAAATTTGAAGGTTATTTTGAATTAAAACACTTGTTCGGATTCCTTCAAAACTATAACCGGGTGCTCCATAATGTTTTTATAGAACTCATCTGTAATAGACTAGAAGGTGATAAAAGATTGTTCTATGGAGCTGCAGATACAAAAGCTAAATTAAAATTATCAACACTTGAATTGCATATACCTGAATGGACATTAAACCCACATTCTGAAATCAAACTCCTTGAAAGATTAAATTCCAACAAATCTATAAATGTAAATTATTTAAATAGAATCTGTAGTGAATTTAGTATGACAGAGGGTTCAACATATTCTATAAAGGTAGCAAATTTAGCATACCGACCAAGATATATCTTGATTGGATTCAAAGAAACAGATCCATCATTTCAAAAAAATAACAACTTGTTTATTCAAAAGATTGGAAATGATAATTTAAAAACAATCCAAATTCAATTAAATAGTTCTTATTATCCAATAAATAGAATGGAATTTAATATTGAAAATAATGAAAACATATTCCCATATCTAAATTATATTGAAACATGTTATGATTTCAAAGTTGAACCGCAATTAAGTTTAGAAGATTTCAAAAATTTATATTCTATATTTTGTATAAATGTATCAGACCAAGATGATCGCCTAGCTATAAATAATGTTGATGTTACACTTCATATAACAAAGGATTCTAATTTTAAAGCTAAAGTATATACATTAATATTAGAAGAAAAGAAAATAGAAATGAAATTATATGGTGGAAAGATTTCAATTATTGAAAATGTTAGGGGAGATTCTTAAAAATCTCTAAATAAAATGTCTCAAAGTAAACCCTATTGGAGATGTGAAACTTGTAATTGTCAAGTTACAAAACACCATAAAGCAAGTCATCTTAAAACTAAAAAACATCAAGGGTGGCAAGCAACGAGAGTTGATATTACAGGAGGTGATCTACAATCTTCAAAAACAACATCTTCAATATTAAAACCTTTTACTACAGAAAAATATCCAGGTGAAAGACATTTATTCCGTCACAATTATACTGGACCAGGAACAAGATTAGATATTAGATTAGATGAAAATAATAATCCTAAACCTGGAGAAGAACCAATAAATAGAGTTGATCAAGCTGCACTTTCTCATGACATTGCTTACAACTCTGAAGATCTTAGAGATAGACATGTTGCTGATGTGAATTTAATACATGATTTAAATAATATACAAAATCCATCAAGCAAGGAAAAGATTCAAAGAGCTCTAGTTAAATTAGCAATGAAAGGTAAGATTTTCATAGGCTTAGGACACAGTCCGATCACCATGGGTGCAAGACTTCCTAGGAAAGCAAAAGATGTTGCTAATAAAAAGATTATCGAACAAGCAGAGATTGAAAGATCCCTCGAGAGTACAGCCAAGACTAGTTTACAAACCCCAACAGAATCAGAAATAAAATATGCTAATGAATTACACCATGAATTTAGAAAAAATAAAAAATATTTAAAAGTTCAAGTACATGAAAAAGATCAAACATGGTCTGCTGATTTAGTCTTTATGCCCAAATCATCAGACCCTGAAAAATATAAAATAATTTTAACAGTAATAGATTTATATACAAGATTTGCTTTTGCAAGGTGTTTAGAAAATAAAACAGGATATTCTATTACAGAAGCATTTGAAAATATATTTGAAGAATATCAAAGAATTCCAAAATATTTATGGTGTGATAAAGGAACAGAATTTTATAACAAAGTTTTTACAAAGTTTTTAAATGAAAATGATATTAAATTATATTCAACAGAAAACGAAGGAAAAGCAGTTGTGGTTGAAAGATTAAATAGAACATTAAAAAATAAAATGTGGAAATATTTTACTGCTATTGGAAAACAAAAATGGAACAATGAATTGTTACAAAAGATTGTAAATGAATATAATAATGATGTACATAGTTCTATAAAATCAACACCTTTAAATGCTTCCTTGAATCCTGAAACAGTTAAAGTGGTAAATATTGAAAATGATGTTATTGTTGATACAACCCCTATAAAACCAAAATTTAAAATTGGTGACCGCGTAAGAATATTTAAATATAAAAATAAATTTGAAAAAGGATTCACAGCAAAATGGACAAATGAAATTTTTATTATAAATAAAATACATCATACAACTCCAATAACATATGGTATCATCGATTTAAATAATGAAAAAATATTAGGTAGATTTTATAATAATGAACTACAGAAAACAGATTTTTAAGTCGACAAGCCCTAAAACAAACTTTTCCATATTTCAGCTTCTTCTCTATCCAAATAAATATAATTATATTTTTCTTTCCAATGATTATCAACAAACATATCAAACATATTCTTATCAGGTTCAACATTTGAAAATAAATCATTATAAATCATATTCTTATCACGCTTGTCTAATTTAAAAAATATAAAACAATTAGAATTATTTCTTATAGAGTTTTTATCTAAAGCATAATATGTTTGAGATATATAAATAACATTACAATTATTATGTCTACCTCGTGTAAAGTAACTCTTTTGAATCTCTTGATTTTTCATATTAACAACATCATCAAATATAACTAGATTCTTTTTATCTTTAGGAAGTAAATCACAATGTAAAACATCTTCAGGTTTATTAGAGAATAAGATCTGGATTCCATCCTCTATATAATCATTTTTATTAATATATAGAGGACTTTGTCCATCTGATTCTAAAATCTTTTCCTTGTACCAATCAACCATATCACAAGGATGAAAAACTTCTTCAGGACAATCGAGTTGATTTTTAAAAATATCAATTATAGCTTTTTTAGTTAATTTATTTTCAAATCCACATTTCAAAAGTTGTAATTCCGGTTGGTTAATGGTTGTAGAATAAAAGATTAAATTATTATAATCTAAAAACCCTTCCTCTAATAACATCCTCAAAAGAAGTACATTCTTTCCACATCCAGAAGATCCAATAATTAAGCATCTAAAATTATCAGGAAATACTTTATTATTAAATTTACTCTTATGTCTATTTAAAATTGGTTTCCAAGTATCCATTTTTATTTATTATAAAATGACAACACAAAACCCTACAGAGGAATCTTTGCAAGAATTAATAAATTCAAATAAAAATAAATCAGTAGTAATCTCTGGTAAGAAATATTTTATTGGAAAACATGTAAAAGAACAAGTTAAAGAACATATCTCCAAATCTGGAGGCATTCTTCCTTTAGCTGCTTTAATTCCAGCTATTATTGCTGGAATAACTGGTGCTACAGGAATCTCTGCAGGAATAGCAAAAACTGTAACCAATTCAAGAGAAGCTAGAAATAAAGAATTGGAAAAAGAAAAACTAGAAGCTGAGATTAAGAATTTAAAGAAGGAAGAAAAGTCCGAAGGTCAAAAGTCTGTTGGAAAGGGTCTTTATCTTAATCCATATGAGGAAAAGTCTCAGGGAAGGGGTCTCTATCTTGATCCTTATAAAGGTCGTGGTTTAAATGATTTTTTAAAAAATCAAATTTCTACATCTGAATCTTTATCTTCAAAAGATAAAGAAGATATAAAAAAAATATGTAAATCTTTAAAGAATGGATGTCTTTGTAAAACTAGAGATGGCAAAGGTTTATACTTGAAACCCTTCCCTTTACCAAAATGATACCATTTTTGATACCATTAAAATGGTATATGAAGAAAGATTAGCACTTTTAAAAAAATTACAATCAGAACAAGATAAATATAATAAAAAAGATACAACCCAACATGCTGAATCTATAATATTAAATGAGGTAATCCAACAACAACAGGGGCCAACAATTAAAGCTATAGAGGGACTTCTAACCCCTGGGAACCAAAACTCTGGGAACCCGACCCCCGAACTTAAAGCTATAGAAGCCCATCCAACATTAATAGGAAAAAAACGTAGAAATAATATTGATTTAGAAGAAGATGAATTTCTTTCAAGATTAACACCTCATAAGACTCCAATTAATTTTAAAATTAATACATCACTAGCTCCATCAATTATACCTACTATAGGTTATGATCCTAGAGGTTTTCAAACAATAACAATTAATAATCAAAAATTTTATATATATTTAAATTCAGAAAATAATCCATCGATTATTTCAACAAATACTTTTATGAATAGAGAGCGTGTTGACATTGAACTTTCAGATGATTTTCATGGATTAATTTCGGGATATATTCCAAATGGTGTTAAGAATGAAGAAATTGATAAATATTTAAACTTAATAAAATTAATAAATAGTAGCCCTAAAGCAAAATATATTCAAGATTTAAAGAAATATAGAGATAGAGATAAAACAATCCCTCAAATTCAAATCATAGAAGAACCCAAGGAAGGACAGGGATTTAGTAATAACCCTATAAATCTTTTTATTGAATTAAGAAAACTATTAGCTGCAAGGAAAGCAGGACATAATAATTTAGATTCTGATATTTTAAAGATTTCTAAAGATTTGTTAAAACAAGGAATAATTTCAAAAGATAAATTTAATAAGTATACGAAGTCCTCAAAGTTTTAAGAATTTAACTCCTATAAAATGACTCCTTCAATATTAGATTTTTTAAAAACATTTGGAATAAATACAAAAACAAATTTTGATTTAAAAGATTATGCTAGATATTTAAATTTAAAAATAAAAATATTAATGAATGATGAATTATCAAGTCTGAAAAAAACTCCAATGAATATAATAATCAATTATCAAAATTCATATGAGAAAGGATCTCATTGGGTTTGTATATATAATGGAGGGATATACTTTGATTCTTTTGGAATTAAACCCACTAAAGAAGTTGAAGATTATCTCTCGGGAGATCTCTCTCAGGGTTACACTTTTAATTCTTTACAAGTTCAACCTTGGAATACTAAAATATGTGGTATCCTATGTTTATATGTTTTGTATAGATTAAACCAAGACCAAGAGTTTGAATCCATAATCCAAGAAATTTATAATGATTTAAAATCTCTACTATAAAATAGACAACAATGGAGGATAATTTAAAAAAAATGGTAAACATAATGTCAGATAAATATTCAAGAACTTTATTAATAAATTCAAAAGAATCAGATTTTACTATAAATTTTGAAGATTCAATAAATTTAGATCAAGATTTAAATTATGAATTAGGACTCTTGTGGTTTTCCTGTTTTAATACTATTTTTAATATAAATAATGATAATAATATTTTTTATATGCTTACAAAGGATAAAACACCCCCGGGTAATTCTTCATTTAATGATTTCACCACTATAACAATCGAACCAGGATCATATGAAATAACAGATTTAGCTAAAACAATTCTAAAAGAAACAAATGGAAATGTAGAAATAAAAGTAGAGAATCAAACTTCAAAATGTATTGTAACTTTAAAAACCGTTGGACTTGCGTTTACTAAATCTAGTTTCTTTCATACTATTTTAGGTTTTGAATCTAAAGAATACCATTCATCAGCCACAGGGTCTCCAACACATTTTAAATCTAAAAATATTATACAAATAACAAATACAAATTCTATAAATATAGAGTGTGATTGTATAATGGGATCATATAATAATGGTAAACATGCAAATATTTTATATTCCTTTCCTTCTAATACCGTGCGAATGGGATATAAAATAATTGAAAGAATGAACCCCCCAAATTATTTACCATTATGTAGAAAAAATATAATGGATATTAGTTTTAGAATTGTTGATGAAAATGGAGAGTTAATTAGTTTTAATGGAGAAAAGATTTTAATGTATTTACATTTGAAACAAGTCTAAGGATTTAACTACTATAAAAATGAATAATGCTAGTTTTAACAAGTTGGGATTATATAATGATGGATTAAAAGATGAAGATGTTATATCTCTTACAGAAAAGAGATATATTAATGAAAGAGGTGATTCAATGAAGGGTGATTTAAGTATGAATGGACATAAGATAAAAGAATTATCTTTTCCAACTGATGAAGCTGATGCAGTTAATAAAGGGTTCGTTGAAAAGTATGTAGATGGTGTTAAAAAATATACTGATTTAACAACAACAAGAATTGAAAGTTCATTAACAACAAAAATGGATTCAATGGAATCAAAGCTTAATAATATCGAACAACGATTTAATGATAAATTTGACAAGTTACAAAGTCTGTTAACTGAACAAGTTGTAAAGTTAAATACTAGCATATTAAATTCTAAAGATAAACAAATTATGAATACTAAATTTAATACAATATATAATATAATAAATGAGATGATTACATCATTTAATAAAAGAATTTCAAATTTAGAGTCTCATGGAACACACATTAACACCACACATAGTATTAGAAAAAGAGCTGCTGAATTAGAACAGAATAAAACATTATTACCCCATACATATAAACATTTTATAGAACCAAGTTTAATAACAACAAACAGTAAATCCTGGAGTGTTTTTATGGTTGTAAAGATTATTGATCCTTATTTCTTTTTGTTTGATGATGATAATGAAAGAATGAAATGGTTTGTGAAATGTGATTATAATAGTAAGCTTGAAAAGGGTGATGTTATAATGACTAGTTATGATTTACCACACGGAGATTGGTATGTTAATACTCATTCACATGGACTACATAAAGTTAAAAGTAAGAATATTCATTTTTCTAGTTCACTTGTACAATATATAGATTTAATATTTTATGAAAAAAAGGTTGATGTTGATGAAGTTCGTAAAGCATTGAGAGAATTGTATAAAGATATCCTCTCAACAAGAGTTTCTTTTGATATCCGAGTATTGGTACCAGATAAAGTCTTGTTGAGGACATAGTTAAATTCTTAGTTTAATTATTTTTTTAAATTAATTATTATTAAAATGGAAAGTGTGATGTCTGAAGTAAGAGAAAAAATTTACCCAGAATTATCAGGAGTTGGATATAAAGACTTAAAACCTTCTGCTCCTTCTGAATTAGAAGTCATGAGAGTAAAAGAATTTAAATCAGAAACCTTACATTTAAAAGACTTACTTAAGCATTATAAAAAAATTAAAAATCGATGGAATAGAGGAGATACAACTTTAAAAATTATAGGTTTATCTTTAGGATTTACATCTGCTATCCTGACAATAATTCTTCCTTTAACACTTCCAGCTTTAAGTCTTGTACCAGTTGTACTTGGAAGTATTTCTGTTGCAGATGGATTCCTAACAGAAATGGTTTCAGTGACATATACTTCAAAAAAGAAAAGCTTATACCGAGAAGTATGTCAATCCATAGAATTAGGAATTTCAAAATTATATTTATTCCAATTGAAAGCCTTAGAAGATGGAATCCTGACAGATGAAGAAATAATAAAATCAAATCAAATAATTCAAGATATAAAAAATGAGGTTATAAGACTAAAGACAGGAGAAGGAAAAGAGAATAAGAAATATATAACAAAGAAAGTTCAAAGAGAAAAATGGTTAAAGGATTCTTATTAATTAACCCCTATAAAATGGATGCATTTTTGAAAAAAGTAGATCAAGTTGCAGTAGTTGATACTTCAAAATTAAACATGTTTTTATTAAAAGAAAAAGCTTTAGAGTTTACAAGGATTAAAAGTGAAAATCCTAATTTTACTCAAGTAACAATATGTAAAATGATGGGTATTTCAGAATGACTTTCAGATTCTACTATGAGAAGATTTAGAAATGATTTAGGAATTCCTTCTCCTTTTAGAAGATATAATACGCAGTTCCAGACAAAGTCTAAGAATACGAAGTCTAAGAATATGAAGTCTAAGAATACAAAGTCTAAGAATACAGAGTCTAAGAATACAGAGTCTAAGAATACGCAGTTCCAGACAGAGTCTAAGAATAATGAGGCAGACAAGAAGATAAGTAAATTTAAAAATATTAATAGAGATTATTTAGCATCAGGAATTGAAGATGAAGAAGACACAGAGGAAGAAATTAAAACTGAAAATCAAATGAATAGACTTTTTCAAAAGTAAGCATAAGAAATGAATCCAACAGAGTATATTAATAAAAATAATTTAAAACCAACTTGTCGGGAGGTTTTACTAGATTTTAATAAAAAAGATAAAAAAGATAAAAATCTTTATGTTGAAAACCTTTTAATTTATAAAGTCGCAGCTGATCATCTTCTTAAGGAGTATGAACAGAAAATAAAACATCTTGAAAATAAAAATAAATTAATACCGTCATATGTAGGAAAAGTTTTATTTCATTCTCGGAGTGATTCTCGGAAATAATCTAATAATATAAAAATAAAATATTTGTATCAATAGGGTCAGAGTTATAAAAATTATAAAAATTATAATAAATTTAATTTTTAAATCATATAGATCTTTTTTTAATCTAGTAATATTTTTTATAATTTCAAAAATATTATTTTCTTGATTTTTGGTTTCCATCAATTTTATAGATCATAATTTACCTCCTAGACCAATCGTAATTGATTTATAGGAGTGTCTACAGTAATAATATCTTTTAACATTAATCTATGAGCTTTAAAGTCTTCTGGTGATAGTCCTTGGATATATTCTGGATCGGTATTAAAATATTTAAGTTCTATAGGTTTTATATTTTGAACTTGATTATATAAAGATGGCTTAGGATCTGACTCAGGATCTGATTCAGGATCTGATTCAGGATCTGACTCAGGATCTGACTCAGGATATTGGATTTCAACATTAGCAATATCAAGATCAGTAATCTCTAGGTTATAAATTTCATTTATTTTATCGAGATTTTTTATTATTGGAATTAAATCATTTCCAATAGGTAATGTTGTCTTCAAGTCAGAAAGTATAAACCTTTTATCATCATAATTTGTTATAGCAATCTTGTTACACTCTTCAAGATACATGTTATGTTTCTCTGATTTAAGATGATGGGTTTTAGCAATTTTATTTTTATAATTTATATTTAATGAATCTTTATATTCTTGATGTGTGAAGGTCTTTGATACTGATTTTTGAATTCCTTTACTTTTATTTTCTTTATATGTTTTCTCTTTCTCTGGGAATACAGGATATTCAAATGTGTGATCTATCTCTCCCTCAGGGGTTATAATTTTTATTGTATGTTCTTTCATCTTTGGTTTATCTTTCATTTCAAGTGAATATTGTTTTGGGCGAATAAACACTCCTCCAGTTATTGGAGTATTTGGTTTTTCATCTTTGAAGGTGAATAATTCTCCAGAGTTGTTTATTAATTTATTTAAGGTTTCAGAGTCAAGGATTTCCTTTTTTAAATTTTCACTATGAATTTTTAAAAACATACTATCAGTGTCCATAGCATGCATAGATATTCGATCTTTAAAGTGAGGTACTAGAACATCATAATAAGTCTCATACATCTGCAGCTTTGAAAGTTCTAAAATTGTAAAACCTATAAAGATTGGTTTATTATAAGTTTTTACAGAGTTTTTAATCTCTATGGCTATAAGATTGCTAGAGAATATTTCTGCATTTTAAATGTGGGCTTTCCAATTATTCGATTATATTTATTAAGATCATTGGGTGTATTTGTTAAAAGTTCTACTCGGGTATATTTATCAATATTCTCCATGGTCTTTCCAAAGACTGCATTGTTTAAAAGTTTATAGATCATATCAAGGAATTGGTTTCCAGATTTCTTTGCCATGTTTCTTTTAGATATATTTCCCTCAATGAATTTTTTCATAAAAGGAGCTTGTCTGAATTTTATAATACTATGAACTTTATTTAAAACCATTCCATGTGATAGGTAAAACTGGAGTAAGCGATAATGACAAAGATAATAAGTTTTATTAGTTTGATCACATAAAAGTTTTATATTTGGACTTCTATTCTGGGAGATCTGCCAATCTGATAGTTCTTCAAGAGAGATCTTTCTTCTTATAGGAGCAAATGGAAAATATCTAGTTTTAGATTTTATTTTATCTGGATATTCAAGATCACATTCTACAACATATCCATATTTTGAATTTTTTGGTGTTTTTAGGATTTCTTGTATTAATTCCTCATTAGGTTCTTCCCAGGAGAATTTACCAATTGGAAGGTATTGAGTCATTACTCCTGCGTATAAAGCTGTTGCATCTATATACATTATTTCAGAAGGATTAGAAATACCTTCCATTATTTCCTTGAGATCATCTTGATCAGTTATTTCTATATATAGAGCATCAGGATCTTTAAAGAATTTAGGGTAAAAGATTGTAAAATTATTTGCATTTATTTCTCTATTCCCTTGTACTGAAGAAATACCTCCCCGGATATTATGTTTAAATATATTAAACATGTCAAGATCACATAATAATTCTATAATTTTATTTCTTGAATCCTCAGTCCATATAGTATATAATAATATATCCCAAGCTAGAGAGGGAGCAGTTATATAATTATATGGTTTTAATTCAAAAGCTTTTGAAAATGTCTCGAAACAATCGGCTAAGATATAAACATCTAAGGAAAGATACATGTCAGTATATTCCCCAAGGTTTCTACAGTTGAACAACTGCCACATTTTCTCTGCTCGAGAATATTCCTGATCTGAAATCCCTGCTTGTTGTAATACAGAAAAGAAATCTTCTTTCCTGGGTAGTAATTCATTATATTTTTCAAAAGAGTCTATATAATCATAAGGATAGATTCCTTTTGCTAGACAGGTGGGATATTCTTCTAGAGGAATATTTTTTAATAATAAATATTCTTTTGTATGTTTAAAATCCTCTGGGTTCATGTTTTTAGCAATGGAATCTAGAGACATCCCTAAGAAATTTAACGAGTCTAAAAATTTGAAGCATCCATATTTAATACTTTTATATTTCTCTTTTGTAAGTCCAATAACTTTAAAAGAGTTTTTAGCATTAGCAGCTAGATGTTTTATAAACAGATGGATATCATAACCGAAAAGATTATGGAATATAAATGGTATATGAGTTGGTTTTCTACAATTGAGATTACATTTTTTATGGGCTGCACCCCGATAATTATTTTCACTTTTAAAATGATCATGGTCTGGAACTTTTTGGGTGCTCAATCTCAAGGTGCTCAATCTCAAGGTATTCATTCCTTCTCGAATTGAAACCTGAATATTTTCATTATTTAAATGTTCATGAAGTAATCGGGTTTCTTCTTCACTATCTCTCTCCTCATGAATTGAATCCTCATGAATTGAATCCTCATGAATTGAATCCTCATGAATTGAATCCTCATGAATTGAATCCTCATGAATTGAATCCTCATTATCCTCAAACTCTTGTTTACACATCCAACAATGTGTTGCATTTTTATATTCTTCCTCTTGTTCCTCTGAAAATTTTTTGGGAAAGTTTGTTTTTAATATTATAAACAAATCATGTTCTAGTTCATTTAAATCTTTAACAAAATGGTCTAGAACCTCTTGTTCACAAGATCCTCTAAATGTGTATTCTCTATCTCCCACAAGTTCTGGATAATTAGTTTTAAAAAAGATTTTATATGCAGAGGGTAATTGTTTTGTTAGTTTTACACTATTAGTATTTGTGCGTCTTAGTTTTACATTTATAGCTTCAAAATCAGAATAAACCACTCCTAATGTTTCTAATAGATTGGAATAATTTTTAAACTCCATATGAGCATTTTTCTTGAGTGGCATTTTTATTAAAGCAGGTTGATTCTTACAACAGAGTCTCTCATGTTTAATAGCAGCAAGTTTTGAACTTGAATGATATAGGCATCTTTTACAACATATCCCTCCACGAGTGAAAGTATTTCCTTTCATAAAACTTTGAAAATTCTTTATTAGAATATAATGAAGTTTTTTCTCTATGCTCTCTATATCTCCCTGAGGATCTCTCTGAGGATCTCCCTGAGGATCTCTCTGAGGATCTCCTTGAGGATCTCTCTGAGGATGTATGGTTTGAACATCTTCTCCATATTCTTCATCTCCATCAAAATCTTCTTCTGGCATGTCTTCTTCTAATATTAAAAGATTTACTTCTCTATTTTTATCTAAGATTTCCATGTTAGAAATATAAATAGGAATAATCTGTTTATAATTTTTATTTTTTCTAGTTTTTGTAATTTTGGTTGGAATGTATTGATAAATATTAATTTTAAGATTGTTTAGTTTTTCAAATGCTGGAACATCTTCAATTTTCATTGGGTGTTCGAATCCTGGGGGATAAATTAATTCATTTTCAAATGGTTTATATTTTGAAACTCTTTGGGGATTTGTTGCTTGAGGATGTAAGTGAGCAAGTATTGACCATTGAAAACATTTATTATCAGCATTCTGTACGTTTATAACATAGTTGGAGTCGAATGGTGTGCGGATAAAAGATTTAGGATTTGGTGGTGCTCCTCTCCAATATTCAATTTCCATAGATAGAAAACTATGGAATATTAAATTAGATTCTCCTAATTCTTGTTCCACTTGTTCCATTGATTTTTCCAATTCTTTAGCGGTATCATTAATAAGTTTATTTCCTCCTTTTGTAGAAAATAAATGTTTATATGTGGTTTCAATTCTTACATCTAGAGGTTGAGTGTTTGAGTCCTCTCCTCTCCAATATCTTGCAATTACTGATTTTTTCATTTTAATAACATTAAATCTTGATTGACCAAATTTTTCTATAGCATTATCCATTGATGATAATATTTTTTTCTTATTTCTCCTTACATATTGTGTGATTGATGCAGGTCCATTTATTATATCTGCGATTATATCTACATGATTGAAGTTATCCCAATTAAACTCTAATTTTTCAGCTTTTTCAGTCATCTCTTCATCAGCTTCTGCTTCAGGACCACATTCTTTTACATGACTTAAGTAAAAAGATTTTATTTTCATCTTTTTTCCACAATTTGGACATGTAAATATTTCTCTATTTTTAGGAACTCCAATACAAGTTTTAAAATGGGATTTATAACCTGAAAATAAATATCTAACCTTACATTTAGAACAGATTTTGGAATTAGTATCATTTAAACCATTAAATTTTAATAAATGATCTTTTGATTTTTTATGAGAAGTTAAACCAGTTTTATTTTTAAAAGTTTTTTCACAAAGTTCACAATTGAAAATTGTTTCCATTTTTAAAAAATTTTTTTTGATTGGATCTAGTGTTTTGGTTTTGTTTATTAATTTTTTAATTTTTTTTATATATTAAAATTAAAGCCACAAGGAAAGCCGGCTTGCAAACTGGCTATAGTAGTGGAATATCTATGCACCCCAGCATCTTCACCCGAAATTATTAATCTATAACCACATTGATTTCTAGTTTGTTTTTAAAGTTTTTATGTTAAAAAACTAAATAAATTGAGGATAAAAAAATAAAGAGAATTTGGGTGTAAAATTAAAAATCCTTAGAAATGAAGGATTTAGGTTAAAACCAGGGTGTAAAATCAAGAAAACATGTAGAAATAGAGCCTATTTTTTAGGGTGGGGGTGCTGGGGTGCATAGATATTCCACTACTAACAATATTCATATGAAACATTTACAAATCCTAAATTTGAAGAACATACATTTATATTTAAAACCCCAGAAACAGAAGAAAGCATTACACATAGATATCCTATATTCCCTAAAGGACCTGACGGACAGGGAGAAAAACCTGTAAAGGATAACAGATGTAAAGGAATTCAGAGATGTGTAGCAAAGAATCTTTCTCATCAAGATTATATAGATACATTGAATCCAAATCATAAAGATAAAATTGATGAAATACATCAACTTAAAAGTGAAAAGCATGATATTTACTTGATAGAATCCCAAAAAGTATCATTATCAAATTATGATGATAAAAGATTCATACTAAGTGATTTAAAGACAACTCTTCCTATAGGAAATAATTTAATACCGATAATAAAAAATCTTGCTAGTTTGAATCAGTTATATGATACAAAGATTACCGATCTTGATATTTATAATGTTGAAATTATTTATCCCGAGAGAGAAATCGAGAAGCCTTTATATTCTCAAGTTTTTAATCCTATACGTATGGAACTTAAATATTTTAATACTGATCCTGAATATATAAAAGGTCTAAGTGATAAAGAATTTAAAGATCATAAAGAGGTTCTAAAAATTAAATTCGAAAAGTTAACATCAGATTCTATCAAATGATTTTTTTCTTTTAAAAATGTCAACAATTAATTTAAGAGTGACAACATCAACCTTTTGAAGGGCAATAAATTTTTTTATGTATGATTCTTTAGCCACTTTTCTCGTTTAATTTTTTTAGAATATTCATTACTTATAACATTAGCACTTTTTAATCTATTAATATTATTTTTAATATCTTGTATTATTTGATTTGATTTCATTATTTCATCATCAGTTAAGATTCCATCTTCCAAAGCTTTTAATTGAAATAAAATAATTTAGAGATTCCTAATTCTATTGATAAACAAACTTCACGATATAAACTTTTCTTTTTAGAAGTATAAGATAATGAAACTATTTCAGTCAAGAAACCATCAGCTACAGAAATACTTCCAAGTATTACAGGTGCTATTGTTAAAACTGGTAAAGTTATGGGTAAAATAACTGTTAATATTGCAGATGCAAATCCTAAAGAATAACCTATAATTTTTAAAACTGTATTCCCTTTATTCCATCTATTTTTAACCTTTTTATAATGCTTTAATAAATCTTGTAAATGTAAGGTTTCTGATTTAAATTCTTTTACTCTCATAATTTCAAGTTCTGTGGGAGCCGAGGCCTTGGAACCTTTGTGACCTTCGGAATAATATCCTGATGATCTCAATTCTGGAGGGACCTCTGGGTAAATTTTTTCTTCTCTTACTTCTTCCATCTTTTGGACTTTGTCCATTTTAATAATTAAAAAAATAAGACTTTATTCTTCTGAGCACCATCTGGCACCAATACTCGGATATCAAAAGAAACTCTTGTTGAGAGAATATCTTTATACAATTCCATCAATGCTTTACGAACTTCATCAACATCAACCTTTATTTCATAAAATATTAAATCTATATAATCCACAAGTGTGCTTTTAAAAATAATATTCTTACTTTTAACTTTATGTAGTCCATGTGAATGAGTATTAACATACCAATCTCCGTGTGGTAAATCATAACTAGTCATTATAACATCACCCTTTTCAAGCTTACTATTATAATCACATTTCACAAACCATTTCATTCTTTCATTATCATCATCAAACAAAAAGAAATAAGGATCAATAATCTTTACAACCAAAAAAACACTCCAGGATTTACTGTTTGTTGTTATTAAACTTGGTTCTATAAAATGTTTATATGTATGGGGTAATAATGTTTTATTCTGTTCTAATTCAGCAGCTCTTTTTCTAATACTATGTGTGGTGTTAATGTGTGTTCCATGAGACTCTAAATTTGAAATTCTTTTATTAAATGATGTAATCATCTCATTTATTATATTATATATTGTATTAAATTTAGTATTCATAATTTGTTTATCTTTAGAATTTAATATGCTAGTATTTAACTTTACAACTTGTTCAGTTAACAGACTTTGTAACTTGTCAAATTTATCATTAAATCGTTGTTCGATATTATTAAGCTTTGATTCCATTGAATCCATTTTTGTTGTTAATGAACTTTCAATTCTTGTTGTTGTTAAATCAGTATAATTTTTAACACCATCAACATATTTCTTATTAACTGCATCAGCTTCATCAGTTGGAAAAGATAATTCTTTTATCTTGTGTCCATTTAAAATTAAATCACCCTTCATTGAATCACCTCTTTCATTAATATATTTATTTTCTGTTAAAGTTAATATTTCTTCTGTATTAAACCCTGTTTTTATTGTTCCACCACCTCTATTACATGGAATATAAGAACTCATTTATTAATAATTTAAAATGACATGTGGAACTTCGTATTCAAACCTGTTTCAAATGTAAATACATTGAAATCTCTTCTCCATTAAAATCAATCAATTCTCCTTCTTGATTAAGAATTTTAAAATTAATATCCATTATATATTTTCTACATAAAGGTAAATAATTTAGAGGATTCATTCTTTCAACTATTTTATATCCCATAGGAACTGTGTTTGAGGGAAAGGAATATAAAACATTTGTTTGTTTACCATTATTATAAGAACCAGTTATACAATCGCAATGAATATTTATTGTGTTTGTATTTATTATTTTTATAATATTTTCTGATGTTATATTCTCAACTACAGGTGTGATATAATGGTTTCGTGTAAATCCTAAAATTGTTCTAAAGAAACTATTATTTTGAAAATGAATTCCTATATTCTCTAAAGTCATTATACATTTTGAAGTTGGTAAATCCATTTTAATTTTAATGACTCCATTTGTTTTTTTAGAAAGTATATTATTTAAATCTTTTATCTCATAAGCTCCGGGTTCGATTGTTATTATAATCTTATCTGTAGATTTTGGGCTTATATAATAAAATATGTTATTATCTTTAGTTATATTAAAAATAGTATTATAAGCACAAAACCATAATAGTCCTAATTCATAATTTAAATTTTGATCTAATTTAATTGAATCTTGAAAGTTTATAGTAAAGTCTGATTCTTTTGAATTTATAGATAAAGTTCTTGAATATTTATCTGACATTATGTTTACCATTTTTTTTAAATTATCTTCCGGAATGTTGCGAAGCTCCATTTTCATAGTATAGATTTTAAATCATTATAAATTTCTTGGATTAAGGAAGTGAAACCTTCTCCTTTGGATTTATTCAATCTATACAAAACATATAAGCTTAAAATACCACATATTTTAGTATTATTAGGTTGAACTTGTAAAGAATTAAAAGTGTAGTCCGAGAGATAGTCTTCAACTTCTTTAGTGGGTTTAATCCCAAAAGAATCAAAGTATATAGATTTATTATATATACAAACCCAATGAGATCCTTTTTCATTTGAATTTTGATAATTTATAATGATATTCTTTGGAGTGTCTTCTTTCAGACTCGACAATTCATCATTTATTAATATTTTTATTTTTAAATTTAAATAATCTGCATAATCTTTTAAATCAAAATTTGTTTTTGTATTTATTCCAAATGTTTTTAAAAAATCTAATATTGAAGGAGTCATTTTATATTTTATAACTTCGTATTTATAACTTCGTATACTTATTAAATTTATCTTTTGAAATTATTCCTTGTTTTAATAATTCTTTAGAAATCTTTAAAATATCAGAATCTAAATTATTATGTCCTGCTTTTTTAGCTGCTAATAGTTTTCTTAATTCAATAAAAAGATTGATTGGGTTTATCTCCTTACCCTTTCCCTGGCCCTGACCCTGGCCCTCTCCTTCTGTGACAATATAACCCCTTTCATTTTTATTTAAATATTTCTTTAAATCTTGAATATGTTTTGCTTTAGCACTACCATGTACTAATTCTATTAAATTTAAATATTTTTTAATTTCTAGAAGATCAACATTCTCTGAGGGATATCCACAAACTAATCCATAAAAATCATCTGTAAATTCAAAATCTAGGTGTTTAGTATTATAAACATTTTGTGAATGAATACGTGATTTATTTTCTGAATTTAAATATAACAGAAAGTCATGTTTATTAATTGTTATTATTTGATATCCTTCAACATTAATATTAAATGTAGGTTTAATTGTTTTACTTAAACTCACATTAATTTTAGGATCAAGTATAAGAGGTTTTATATTTAAATCTTCCAACCATGGTAATTCTTTTAAATCTTGTTTATCTTCCAACTCTTTAAATTTTAAAACTTCTAACTCTTTTATGGCTTTAATTGTTGGTCCTTGTTGTTGTTGGATTACCTCATTTAATATTATAGATTCAGCGTGTTGAGTTGTATCTTTTTTATTATATTTATCTTGTTCTGATTGTAATTTTTTTAAAAGTGCTAATCTTTCTTCATATACCATTTTAATGGTATCAAAAATGGTATCATTTTGGTAAAGGGAAGGGTTTCAAGTATAAACCTTTGCCATCTCTAGTTTTACAAAGACATCCATTCTTTAAAGATTTACATATTTTTTTTATATCTTCTTTATCTTTTGAAGATAAAGATTCAGATGTAGAAATTTGATTTTTTAAAAAATCATTTAAACCACGACCTTTATAAGGATCAAGATAGAGACCCCTTCCCTGAGACTTTTCCTCATATGGATTAAGATAAAGACCCTTTCCAACAGACTTTTGACCTTCGGACTTTTCTTCCTTCTTTAAATTCTTAATCTCAGCTTCTAGTTTTTCTTTTTCCAATTCTTTATTTCTAGCTTCTCTTGAATTGGTTACAGTTTTTGCTATTCCTGCAGAGATTCCTGTAGCACCAGTTATTCCAGCAATAATAGCTGGAATTAAAGCAGCTAAAGGAAGAATGCCTCCAGATTTGGAGATATGTTCTTTAACTTGTTCTTTTACATGTTTTCCAATAAAATATTTCTTACCAGAGATTACTACTGATTTATTTTTATTTGAATTTATTAATTCTTGCAAAGATTCCTCTGTAGGGTTTTGTGTTGTCATTTTATAATAAATAAAAATGGATACTTGGAAACCAATTTTAAATAGACATAAGAGTAAATTTAATAATAAAGTATTTCCTGATAATTTTAGATGCTTAATTATTGGATCTTCTGGATGTGGAAAGAATGTACTTCTTTTGAGGATGTTATTAGAGGAAGGGTTTTTAGATTATAATAATTTAATCTTTTATTCTACAACCATTAACCAACCGGAATTACAACTTTTGAAATGTGGATTTGAAAATAAATTAACTAAAAAAGCTATAATTGATATTTTTAAAAATCAACTCGATTGTCCTGAAGAAGTTTTTCATCCTTGTGATATGGTTGATTGGTACAAGGAAAAGATTTTAGAATCAGATGGACAAAGTCCTCTATATATTAATAAAAATGATTATATAGGGGATGGAATCCAGATCTTATTCTCTAATAAACCTGAAGATGTTTTACATTGTGATTTACTTCCTAAAGATAAAAAGAATCTAGTTATATTTGATGATGTTGTTAATATGAAAAATCAAGAGATTCAAAAGAGTTACTTTACACGAGGTAGACATAATAATTGTAATGTTATTTATATATCTCAAACTTATTATGCTTTAGATAAAAACTCTATAAGAAATAATTCCAATTGTTTTATATTTTTAAATTAGACAGGCGTGATAAGAATATGATTTATAATGACTTATTTTCAAATGTTGAACCTGATAAGAATATGTTTGATATGTTTGTTGATAATCATTGGAAAGAAAAATATAATTATATTTATTTGGATAGAGAAGAAGCTGAAATATGGAAAAGTTTGTTTTAGGGCTTGTCGACTTAAAAATCTGTTTTCTGTAGTTCATTATTATAAAATCTACCTAATATTTTTTCATTATTTAAATCGATGATACCATATGTTATTGGAGTTGTATGATGTATTTTATTTATAATAAAAATTTCATTTGTCCATTTTGCTGTGAATCCTTTTTCAAATTTATTTTTATATTTAAATATTCTTACGCGGTCACCAATTTTAAATTTTGGTTTTATAGGGGTTGTATCAACAATAACATCATTTTCAATATTTACCACTTTAACTGTTTCAGGATTCAAGGAAGCATTTAAAGGTGTTGATTTTATAGAACTATGTACATCATTATTATATTCATTTACAATCTTTTGTAACAATTCATTGTTCCATTTTTGTTTTCCAATAGCAGTAAAATATTTCCACATTTTATTTTTTAATGTTCTATTTAATCTTTCAACCACAACTGCTTTTCCTTCGTTTTCTGTTGAATATAATTTAATATCATTTTCATTTAAAAACTTTGTAAAAACTTTGTTATAAAATTCTGTTCCTTTATCACACCATAAATATTTTGGAATTCTTTGATATTCTTCAAATATATTTTCAAATGCTTCTGTAATTGAATATCCTGTTTTATTTTCTAAACACCTTGCAAAAGCAAATCTTGTATATAAATCTATTACTGTTAAAATTATTTTATATTTTTCAGGGTCTGATGATTTGGGCATAAAGACTAAATCAGCAGACCATGTTTGATCTTTTTCATGTACTTGAACTTTTAAATATTTTTTATTTTTTCTAAATTCATGGTGTAATTCGTTGGCATATTTTATTTCTGATTCTGTTGGGGTTTGTAAGGGTTTATTCTCAAAGAGTTGATTCTCAAGGGATCTTTCAACGTCTGCTTGTTCAATAATCCTTTTATTAGCAACATCTTTTGCTTTTCTAGGAAGTCCTGCTCCTATGAAAATCTTACCTTTCATTGCTAATTTAACTAGAGCTCTTTGAATCTTTTCCTTGCTTGATGGATTTTGTATATTATTTAAATCATGTATTAAATTCACATCAGCAACATGTCTATCTCTAAGATCTTCAGAGTTGTAAGCAATGTCATGTTTTAAAGCTGCTTGATCAATTCTATTTATTGGTTCTTCTCCTTGTTTAGGATTATTATTTTCATCTAATCTAATATCTAATCTTGTTCCTGGTCCAGTATAATTGTGACGGAATAAATGTCTTTCACCTGGATATTTTTCTGTAGTAAAAGGTTTTAATATTGTAGATGTTGTTTTTGAAGATTGTAGGTCGCCTCCTGTAATATCAACTCTCGTATGTTTTTTAGTTTTGAGATGACTTGCTTTGTGATGTCTTGTAACTTGACAATTACAACTTTCACATGTCCAATATTTACTCATTTTAAAAGTTTTTTTATGGGGGAATCTACTTATGAAGAATCTCCCCTAACATTTTCAATAATTGAAATCTTTCCACCATATAATTTCATTTCTATTTTCTTTTCTTCTAATATTAATGTATATACTTTAGCTTTAAAATTAGAATCCTTTGTTATATGAAGTGTAACATCAACATTATTTATAGCTAGGCGATCATCTTGGTCTGATACATTTATACAAAATATAGAATATAAATTTTTGAAATCTTCTAAACTTAATTGCGGTTCAACTTTGAAATCATAACATGTTTCAATATAATTTAGATATGGGAATATGTTTTCATTATTTTCAATATTAAATTCCATTCTATTTATTGGATAATAAGAACTATTTAATTGAATTTGAATTGTTTTTATATTATCATCTCCAATCTTTTGAATAAATAGATTGTTATTTTTTTGGAAAGATGAATCTGTTTCTTTGAATCCAATCAAGATATATCTTGGTCGGTATGCTAAATTTGCTACCTTTATAGAATATGTTGAACCCTCTGTCATACTAAATTCACTACAGATTCTATTTAAATAATTTACATTTATAGACTTGTTGGAATTTAATCTTTCAAGGAGTTTGATTTCAGAATGTGGGTTTAATGTCCATTCAGGTATATGCAATTCAAGTGTTGATAATTTTAATTTAGCTTTTGTATCTGCAGCTCCATAGAACAATCTTTTATCACCTTCTACTCTATTACAGATGAGTTCTATAAAAACATTATGAAGTACACGGTTATAATTTTGAAGGAATCCAAATAAGTGTTTTAATTCAAAATAACCTTCAAATTTTTTAGATTTATAAAGTTCAGCTCTTTTATAGTAAGCATAATTTATATCTAAACCATCTTTATCTAAATCCCCTTTATTAACATCAGGAATCCAACCTGTTAATTCACCATATTCGTTTTTATAATCACAACCAGTCAAAATAAAATTTAACATTGTAGAATATACTCCTGGATGTAAAACAGTTTCAATTTCTGATGATCCTAGTTTTAATCTCATGTTGGAGAATAAATTTGGAAAGAAATTATTTTCTAGGGTTATATCTTTGTTTGCTTCAATTTCTAATTCAATTTTATAATATAATTTGGCATTACAAATATCTATTGGGTTTGATGTTTGAAGAGATTGAAAAACTATATCACCCCTACGATTTAAGTTTTCAATAGATCCTGAAGTTGGGGATATTTTTAAAATATCATTTTTTTTAATTTCATGAGTAAATTCTTTATTATAATCAAGATTTAATTTATTTTTTTCTTGAATTTTGAGATTTATATTATTCATTTTTATATATTAAAATTAATATATCCAATAAAAAAAATATTTATAAAATGACTGACTTAATTGAAAGAATAAGAAATGAATTGAATGAAGTTAAACATAAGAGAATGAAAAGAAGAGAAGAAGAACCATTAGAATATATCAAAGAGTTGATGGTAGAGAATGAAAAGTATCGACATTTTTACATGAAAGCTGTAGAAGTTGCTGAGATAAGGTTAAAGAAAATGAAACAATTACGGGAAAGAGTTAAAGAACTTGAATCGATTATTTATAGTTGTAAAAATGACAAAAATTTGAAACCTGATAGCGCAGTGGGAATAGACTGGCACAGTGGTTCAAATGCTAGCGGTTCAAATCACGTCTGAGGTTAGTTTTTTTTCAACATAAAATAATATTAAAAATTTGAAAATAATATTGAAAATCATTTTTGAAAATAAATATTAAAAAAATATATAGTGTGGGTATCTTAGGAAATAAATCTTGTTTATTTTATTTATTTTTGAATTAATTAATTTTTAAACATAAATATGAAAAAAAAATATTGAAACGGGTGATGGTGGCGAACCGGTAATTATCGCCACCAGTCTTTCGAACACCCCCGGATCGATTCTATAATGTGCACATTTATTTCTTGGTTGTTTTCGGACCTCTTTCGGATTCGCTTTCGAATTCATTTGTACTTTCGAGCAGCACACTTAAAACGCCGATGAAATCGACTTCGTGAGCGAGAAGCGAATAATAAGGTGTGCTGCTATTATCGAATTGATTCTGATGTATGAGTCTGGCCAGCTTGTATATTGGAAGAGATTTGATAAACGAAAGAGGTTGAAATAAAAAAAAAAAATGATCCGGATCAAAAAAAACTGTTGAGAGGACAGTGAAAAAAAAAAAAAAAATACCACTGTCCTCTCAGAGCAGTTTTACTATTTTCATAAAATTTTTTATTCTTCAAGATTAAGATTTATAAAATTATAAATAAAAATTATAAAAAAACTTGCTAGTTGACATCCTCAAGTAGTGTGTTTATATCCCTAACGACCGCAAGCCGACAAACGTTTTTCATAGTTTTATCAGTATTTTTTTCCGGTTTTGTGGGCTTAAACGCATATGTTTTTAAATCTTGCGAAATGAGGAAAATAAAAAATGTGCGTTTTTAAGGGTTTTTAGTGTTTTTTTGTGCGTTTTTAGGGGCAAATAGCTATAAAACATGAAAACTGTCAGGGTGCTTGTGTTCGTTAGGGATATATCCCCACTACTATCATCGACAACAAAATTTGGGAATGATTGCAATATATTCATTCTTTTCATACTCGGGGCCTTTAACAATGCAATAAAAAATGGAAAACTGCGATGATTTTTAACTACTTTTTTACCAGTTTTACGGGTTTTACGGGTTTTACGTTTAGGTTTAGGATTTTTAGAAATAAGATTCATTGCAGAGAAATTTTCAGTTACAAGGTTTTTAGACGGTGTATAACTAGTTGTTGGTGGAACTTTTGGAACTTTAATATTCTTTCTAATACTTTTTCTTAATTTCTTAATATTTTTCACCCTTGCTTTTAGAAACATTATTATTCATAGAGGTTTTCAACTTTGTTTATAAACCATGGCACCTTTTGGGTTGAAAATATCTGTTTTTACTCGTAAATCATCGGGACATTGTTGTGTGAAATCAAGAAATATATATCCATGAGGTATTTTTGTAGTATCTTGAAATGCACTGATAAGAAAATTACGATTGTTAGGGTATGCTTGACGTGCAAGAAAATCAATCACTGTTGCATCTCTAGGATTCTTGAAAATAACTAAATATTGTACATTTAAATTACGTGTTCGATGTGCCCCACCTTGATGAAATAGATTTTGTGTTATGAAAATAACTGTTACACCGACATGTCTGCTGATCTTTGTAAATAAATTATTAAAATCTTTTTCTTTATTAGCTTCTTGATACAAATCATCGATAATAATGACATCACCTTTCTTTAATCGGCTGGACCAGTTTTTATCGAATCCCTTTACTATTTTCATGTTTTTTAATTTACAGAAACTTGATTGAGTTAATCCATGTTCTTCATCAGCACCCCTATGCCAATAAATCCTGTTGAATTTTGATTTGAATAAATTTGATTTTAGTAATTTACAAACAAATAATGTTTTTCCACTACCACTCGGACCAACGATTTGGTATACTGCATCATTTCTTAATTCCATTTCAAAAATTTTATAAATGTGTATTTGTTTATATTCAATGATTTAATGAACTCGTGCTCAATTTATATATAAAGACTAATTTTCATAAATGATTTAATAATGTTAGCAAATATAAATTATCGAGGAAATTTTGATGTATCGAATATGAGGTTCCCACCAGGGAAACCCCAGCAAATTATCGATAGAAGCGGGAAATATCCGATAATATTTTTCAAGACTGGTAAATGCCGAATCATGGGATGTAAGAAACCTTTGGATATTAATAAATTACAATATCGAATAAATAATATTATAATCCAATCAATTACCGTTACTATGGATATGGGACATAGTATCAATCTATATAACATATCGAAAAAATGTGATTGTATGTTTGAACCGGAATTTTTTCCGGCACTAAGACTATTAAAATATAACCCTATATGTGTCAACGTGTTTGCTAGTGGAAAGGTTGTCATGTTGGGGTTGAGAAATTTGGAGTATAGAGAATTTGTTGACAATGTTCGAAATGAGATAATTTCATTGGTCGATTTCTAATTGGTTAATTTCTAATTGGTTATTGATTGATTTAAACAAACGGTTTGTGTTTAGAATTTATTTATTTCACTATGTACAAAATACCAAGCGCAGCGAATTTAATGAAAGAAATAGATGATTATTGTAAATTTTTATTTTTTGTTTACAAATTTAAATATTATATTTTTCAGAAGAATATGCTGCAGTCATGCTAAAGAAGTTAGCATTCTATTATCCAGAAATCAATGCAGCAGTATACAACAAGCCTGCAGAATTAATCCCGGATTTGGTGTTCAATGCGACGGGGATAAGGATGTTAGAGATTTTCCATCAATTTATGTAGGATGTGAAGATAAATCGAACAATTAAACATATGGATCCAGAATATTTATGTTACAATAGCTGTTCCTGCTGCAAAGCTAGATATCAGCGATATGTAGAATGGGTTTTGGTTAAAACTCTTCGGGATTCCCACCATATCAAGAATGCATTTTGAATGTTTTTAACAAATAAATGTTATTTAGTTTTCGTTATTTAGTTTTTGATATTTTATATATTTTGATAATAGTAATAATATTAATAATAGTAATAATAATAATAATAATAATAACAATAATAGTAAAAACATTAATAATAATGAAACACATTAATAATAAATCTGTAAATAGAACATGTAATAATTAAAACACATAAATAATAAATCTGTAAATAGAACATATAACAAAACATGTGACAATGCAACATCAATGCATTTTGAATGCAATTTAAACAAAGACATGCTATAATCTGATTGGTTGATAGGCATGAGTCAAAGGTATAAAAACCCTGTAACATTTAAATTTATTCATTATTCACGATGACCAAGAAAATTTCAAACACCGAAAAACCTAAAGAAATGGTACAACCAGTTCAAATGTTCCACAACTACAAAATGTATTTTTTGAAAGAAGAAATCAATATGAAATTGGTTGCACCAGTCAAGCTAATTTCAACTAAATTTCAATTCTTATCCGGCACGCTTTCAATGATTGATGTCAAAACTATTGATGATGTTTTTAAACGGATAGATTCGAATCTATCGTGTAATCAACATGCGTGGTTCACAATAGATATGCAAGATTTTATGATGCTTTTGATGAAATCAGTTTCAAAGAAAATGAAAATTGGTATATAACAATTGCAATCCAGGGATATAAAGTTGATAATAATGATGTATATTCTCCTATTTGGAAAATTATGTCTGCTAGACTTTCACAAATATTTTAATGTTATATTTAATAAATGTATTAGTCAGATTTGTTTTTCTCTTTATTAATTGCAACATAAATGCAAATGACATGCAAATTTAACAAAGAAAATCTATAAACAAACTTATAATATAGTTTTAAAGTGATGAAAATGACTGCAGAAAAAGGTTAACATGATTAATTAAATACTGAATTATTTATTATTTAGAATTTGTAATCAACTTTTTGTTGGAAAAGTATCTGGTGTGAAAATTGAGGACATATTATCTATTACAAATGCCTTAAATATCGGCTGGATAGTTGAGAGTCAAGATACAGGATTTGATGATGAGGATAATAATATTTTTTAAAAATAATAATATGACCTTGATGACTCATCGCGATGACTCATATGACCTTGAGAATGACCTTGGGTGAGTCATGCGACCTTGAAAATGACCTTGATGAGTCATAGTCTGAGTCATGTGACCTTGAGAATGTCCTTGAAAAATTTTGATGAGTCATAGTATGAGTCATGTGACCTTGAGAATGACCTTGGATGAGTCATTGTCTTTGTTTGAATGACCTTGAAATTTTTATGACTCATCGGATGAGTCATATGACCTCGAAAATGACCTTGAATGAGTCATGGTCTTTGTTTAAATGACCTTGAAAATTTTTATGGCTCATCGGATGAGTCACATGACCTTGAAAATGACCTTGATGAGTCATAGTATGAGTCATATGACCTTGTAAATGACCTTGGCAAGCCATGGTCTTTGTTTAAATGACCTTGCAAAAAATTTTTGGCCTTGATGAGTCATATTATGAGTCATATGACCTTGAAAATGACCTTGATGAGTCATAGGATGATTCATGGTCTTTGTTTAAATGACCTTGAGAAATTTTATGAGTCATCGGATGAGTCATGGTCTTTGTTTCAATGACCTTGATGAGTCATATGTCTTTGTTTAAAATTTGACCTTGAAAAAAAATTTTTTTTTTAATTTTACGACCGGCGGGGGGGGGGGGGTACTGTGCCAGCGGTGCCCAATCCATCTACTTTCCTACAGCGTATATTTTGTCGTTGTATAATGCTTTTTAACAAATCAAACTAAGAGAAATAGTTGTCATAATATAATTTATGTTCTTCCTGTTGAATACTTTGTGTCAGATGAAGAGCAATACTCCTAGACCACATTGTTAATTTTATTGCAATCTAATAAATAATGAAATCGTATATCTATCCTGATTTTCCACAGCGTACAGAAGATTTTATTCGCCATGGTGAATGGTTTTTCTTTAAGTACTGGTTTATTTTTAAAAAAAAGTATCTATGAGCTAATTATAGAAGCTTTAATAAACTTTAAAAGATTTTAATTGTTTTGTTTTAAATTTTAGAGGATATTTAATTAAAAAGAAATTTTTATATTCTTCAAAAAGTCGGTTTATAACCAATAAAAAGTAAGAAAAAGAACAGGAAAAAAACCAAAGATCAAAGAGCATTTGAAAATAGAAGCTGTAGTGACACGAAACTAATTTGCATAAAGTTTTTATTGAAAACTACATTGACAACGATCATAGAAATATTTGCTCCAGCAGTCAATGTTTCCACGAAACCATGGGTACTTGATCTGGTGATTGTACTGAGATTGTTGATGAACTCGCATTTTGGCATGTCGACTCCAGTATTGTATGATGTAAAAGTATTGGAATATTTATCTGGAACAACTTTGATGATTAACTTCTTTTGGCAGTGGAAGACGTATGGGTCAGTGTGGTGGGTAAGGTAATCCAATCTGGTAATTTGGCAATAGAATTTTCAGTAAGAGCATCGTCTAAATAACCGCCTTTCATATCATGACATAAGAGAACTTTATTGCGTTGCGAATTATGATTTTCGACAACTTTCATTCCATTCATTTCTTGGAATATTGGTTTCTGGTAATCAAATATACATTTGTTGCTAGTATTAACTGGCTTCCAATTAATTAATTCCTTATATGTATATAATGGTCGCATTTTTCTACAAATTGGCTGATAAAATTAAAAACTTATAAAATAAATCATAAAGAGTTAATGTCAGTTTTTATTTAAATTACAAAATTTACTTATATAAGTAAAACAAAAATATATAAAGGAAACTACAAAAAAAATGTAAATATAATCAGACCAGATAAACATATTCAACAGCCATTTCTCATTTACAAAATGTTAACTAAATATAATAATTTCATATAGTCCGATTATTTCTAAAGATTTTACAGCCTGCCGATTTGTCCATGAACCAATTTGACCATTGTCATTCGCATACAATATTTGAGGAAATGTATATCCTTTGCCATTCTGATCCTTTTTTGCATAATCACATTGATCAGAATTTGTAAAGACGTGTGGTGGTTTGATAAAAAGATCTATTCGGGTTCATATTACTGTTAGAATTTGTTACGTATTTCGCGAATTGTAATGGATGAGGATGTTGGTCTATGGGAGCCGACACTAAAACTATTGGGAGCCGAATACAGTTTATCTTGATAATGATAACATGGCATCGAATTTGCTTTACTCGTCTGAGATTGATTAATAGAGCCTGATTGATAAGTAGAAGTATTAGATGATCGCACGAATTTTGATTGTGTTCTGTTTGGTCCTTATTCGTTGGTGACCGCGCATTTATATATATAATATAATATAATATAATATAATATAGTATAATAGGTATATAGATAACGTTAAGGCCGTGTAACGGCTCACTACAGTCAGTCCAGCTGATATGGAAAATTTCTTTGGTCGAATAGAAGCTGTCGATGATCAAGGTCATCAACAGAGAGATCTCGATTTGGAAGACAAAGGTTTCAGCTTCTCGAAGGATTGGCATTTACTTTTTATAGATTTTGATGTGGGTTAGTGATTGAAATGGCGAAAGATGCATGAATTGTTACTTATGTTTTTCTTTTATTAAAAATTGTTTTTTTTAAATATTTAAACAATCATTTTAATTTAATTAATTTATTAATATATTTTTTAAGTTTAATTATTAACTTGATATTTTTATTAATGTGAAAGTCAGAGGCACGACAGAAACAAGTAAATTCCAGGAAATTGAAAAGGACTATTTTTATAGTTGAAAATTCTTTAATTTTATTATATATATATATATATATATATATATATATATATATATATATATATATATATATATATATATATATATATATATATATATATATATATAATTCGCTGTAAAAGGCTTAAATTATCTTTTAATTGTTTAATATTATTATTATTATGCTAAAAGCCAAGACAATCAGCAACACAACATTACAAGCTCAATTGACACAGTCAAACACAAATTTAATGGACATTTTTTTAAATTAAATTAATTACATTTTTGTGTTTGTGGACTTCTGGAATTACAGTAAATTTTTATCAATTTCACTTTATTTTTATTTTCGCATATCTGAATATATATATATATATATATATATATATATATATATATATATATATATATATATATATATATATATATATATATATATATATATATATATATGCTCAATAAATAAAATTATGCGTCTTATCTTAATATTTAAAGCTAATTTACAATGACAGAAAACATGTTTTGTTTGCTATTTAATTAATTCTTTCTATTTATCCAATTTCACAGTCAAAATGAATTGAAAATTACATTAATTATTGCGAGATGCCTTTGAGTTTCATGTAAATCCTTTGGAAGTAATTAAAACTTCTTTTGAGTGATTTTTTCTTTGCTTTTTGCCAAAATTATTTACAACAAGTCTTTATACCTTCTTCATTTTAATTGTTAGTTATTTACAATTTATGAAAGATTTTATTATTATTATTATTATTATTATTATTATTATTATTATTATTATTATTATTATTATTATTATTATTATTATTATTATTATTATTATTATTATTATTATTATTATTATTATTATTATTATTATTATTATTATTATTATTATTATTATTATTATTATTGTTATTATCAATAATACTAAATTAAATCTGTAGTTTTTTTATAATTTATGGGTTACTTTTTTATAATATAAATAATTGGAATTGCATGATTTGAATATGAAAAAAATATTAAAATTTCAAATTGACAAGACATTTAATTGGATTTATTCAAAATTAAGATTGGAAGCTCGATTAAGTGTATTTTTGAAAGATTATTAATGATAATTTTTTCATATTTTTGACAATCAAAGAAAAAAGGTTTCGCTGATAAATATTTTTTGAAAATCAAATTTCTTTAAATGAAATAAAACTTTGATTTTTCTCATCATTTTAATGTAATAATCAATAAATTTTAATTATTCACAAATTTTCGACAAAGCTTTTATCAAATGTTATTTATTCTGTTAATTGTTTGTGTGTTTACTTAAATATTCATTATTATTACAATTTCTACTAAATAATATTCGAATAAAGTATTAAATTGTTAAAATATTCATGGTCCAATGATAAAATTGACTGATTTTTCATTAACCGATACTTTACTTACCCTAAGTTCTTGTCTATAAACCGCGGCTTATCGAAGGAAAAAAGTTGTGAAAAAGAAAAAATAGAATATCGACTTATATACAAAATCAATTTATTAAAAAAAGTTATAAATTTTTAAAAGTTAATTTTTATTAATTAAATCCATCAAATTCCTCGTCAGATTCAATATTAAAGAGTTTAAACACCTCGTCCAAAATATCTGGAATTTCAAATTCGATTTGATTTTCCGATTCTTCTTCGCTATCAGTGGGACGAGATATCACAGTGGTTTGCGCTTCGATTGGATATTCGAAGATATTTGCGGCTTTAAATCCATTTTTAATGCAATCCGAGGTAACTTCGCACCAACATTCGTCGATCCATTGACATACTTCAGGATAAGAGGCTCTTTTGATTGATCCAGACTTAGTGAATGAATTGACCATCCAGTCCTCCCATTTCTCACGTATTTTGATTTTAAAAGATTTATTAACGCTTAGATCCAGTGATTGTAATTTAGATATCAGGCCTCCAGGAATAACATCCAATTGTAAATACTTTTTCACTTTTCTTTGACTTCTTCTGTGATTTTGAGGTCGAGCCGAATCATATATTAAAACTGATTTCTGGAAAATAAATTAATTCTTGCGTTTACGCCAATTGTTTTTTAACCAATGGCTGAACATATCCGTGTCAACCCATCTCTTTTCGTTTGCTGTGACCACAACTCCTATAGGGAAGACATCTTTAGGAATGATTTTTCTTTTGAAAATTACTAAAGGTTTGTATTTTCCACCATCGACTGTAGCACACAAGACAACAGTAAAATTGCACTTTTCATTGCCAGTGATAGTGATTCTAACATCAGTTGATCCCTGATGGAGACTTCATCTATATTCCCGATGTGCTCGAAATTGACTCCATTTACTGCATTTTTGACAAAAAATTCCTAAGACAGACACTTTCTCTTCCCAATCCTCTTGGTAACTTCTGTAATGGCTCTTACAGATAGATTGTGTCTTTTCGTGAACAGAAAACATCAACATTTGCTGCCTTTGAAGTCATTGATTTTTAAATGTTTTGTCAATTCTTTTGCTTTCAAACGAATTCCAGTGGTCGGAACTCTTCTATTTTGATTGCGTCTGGAAATAATCCATGTCTTCAATTGTGACCCCAATTCTGGCCAAAACTCTTTTTGGAACAGACGGCAGCGCTTCTTCGGATGCATTGCTTTTATTTTTTCCATCGCCGTATGTTTGACTCGTCTGTTCCGAACTCTCTAGCCGCCGCATTGCCATGCGTTTCGGCACAGCTCACCGCTTCAAGTTTTCGATGATTAAGATAAGATTTTCGAGTCTTCTTTACATTATCACAATTTAAATCTATTTAACAAGAGGCGTGTCCCATTTATATATAATTGAACACGCCTAAGGTATCACAATTTAAATGACTTTAAATATGAAGACTAGAAAAACTATAAGATGTCGGGTTGTGTGGCGGGAGAATTTAATAATTTAACAACGCCGCGTAACTAATAGTGAAAGTTTATTCAGCCGTCCGCGCGCGTGTTAACTCGGTGGTGCCCAGAGCAGAAAACACGCTATACATTATAATAAATTTAGATAAATTATGTTGAATATGTATTTTGTTGAATTTTGTTTTTCATTGAATATTTTACTAATATTTTGTATTTTCTGTTTGTTTATACTCCGAATTTATAGAAATGTAAATATTTTACAAATGGTATAAAGTAGTTTCCAATCATTCCTTGATAAATTTAAGAGATTTTATAAGGTAAATCTATTCATTTATTACTAAAAGTAGTAAAATCCTTTAGGTTGCATAATTAGGAGATTTTTATATGGAATTAAATATAAATTAATAATTTGTTTTAATATAGGAATCTAATAAATGTATGATAATATGTAAACATTTACAAATCTTCTATCTGATAATTTATTTATATACTTAACAAATTTATGTCTCATTAAACATTTCAATTACGAACTGAGATTATTTTAGCTATTAATCTTCCTTTGAATATTAAATCTTTATTCCCTAGTCAATTTATTCATTAAATATATAAAATATATTATTTTAAAAGTGTGATTAGAAAATGTAATTTTAATTTTTCGATTATTCAATTTAAAAAATTCCAGAAAATGATGATTAAAAAATATGAAATTATAAAATTTTTAAATAAATTTTTTCTATATAATTTTATTAAATTTTTATTCAGATAATTTTTTTGTTTTCTTATATAACACAAATATTCGGCATTGCTTTATCAATTGTTAATGACTAATAAATAACACGTGAAAAAGGCAGTGAGAAAATTTGCGCTAAATATGAAGAAAAGAAACTCATCTATGTCGTATTAAAAATTAATGAAATATTAAAAGAAATTAAAAAACTGATCAAAGATAAACGAAAAATGTAGGATTTTTGTGATAATTTTAATAAAGTAATTTGAAAATCATCAAAGTGAATATTTGTTAAATTTTTAAAAAATTTAATTTGCTCTTAAATACCATAAATTATTGAAAAATATTTATTTAATTACATTGTCCATTAGTTATTTTTTTGAATATTAAAGCAACTTCGTACGACGAATCTTGAGCTATTTCTTTGATATAGCTGCTTTAATAATTTGACATAAATAAGAATTTCGATGGAAGATATTTTACTGCTTTTTCCCCTGTTTATGAATAATAGGAAGGCTCACCGCTGGCACAACCCTCTCCCTGCTGAGAAAAAAAATGTTAAGCTAAAATTTAATTTTTCCTAGTATTTTTATGTAGGTCACGTCAAAATAATTCAAATTTAATGTAGGACAAATAATTTTTAAACTACAGTAAAATCTTTTTTACAAGGTATTTTTTACAAGATTTTGAAATAACACGGTTCATCAAGAAGAAATTTTAAATTTTTTTACACGTTATTTTTGATTTAACACGAATTCCAAAAAAATTTTTAATTATTTACATGATTTCCTGCAAAATCGTGTAAAAAAAGATTTTTATGTAATAGTCACCGCTAGTACAATATATACTATATATTTTTATTAATAAATAAGAAGACACACACTATACGGTTTTATTTAATAAATACAATTATTTCACTAAGTAAAGGATTCATTAAGAATAAATTACATAACAAAGAACTTGAAAGAGAATACCGATTCAAAGAAAATTTTACGTAAGTTGACGTTAAAGAAGTTTTTTAGTAAATATAAAGAGTTGATAATTCAAGAGAAATCTTTTTATTAGACAAAATAAGCTGAAGAAATCAATAGAAATGTGCAATATATACAAATAGTATTGTTAGTTTTTATTTTCCGTGAGAAATACATTGCATTTGTGTTGAAATTTGTTGTTTTGTTAGAAAAATATGAACCATTATGAAAAAAAGAATTGAGTCTTTCTGTGACTTTAACATAATTTTCAGCAACCCTTTTCAAAGGTCTAGCTAATTAAAAAGACATGCAATCCTTTACTGTTTTTATATGTTTAATTTTTGTGCAATATTTTTTTATTCGATATTAGAGCATGCATTTCCTAATACCGCACAAAAATGAAAGGCATAAAAACAATATGGTGTTACTATGTTAACAATTTTTTTCAATTTACATAAAATAAAAAAATTTAACTCTTTTCAAAGGTAAAAAAATCTTTTATTAACTATTTCTATAAAATTAATTAAAAATTAAAAAGCGTTTTTGATGTCGACGTCAATTTTGATTTAATTGCCAGTTTGAATAGTCTCCTTTTTAGCACGCGTCATCCTAACAATAATATTTCAAACTTCGCTAATTTGCAAGAGAAAATGTCATCAAAAGAAAATTTTAATATTTAAAAAATTATAAAACTAATAAACTGAGAAAAATCTAAATTTTTCAATAGTTTAATGAAATTTATAATAAATTACTTTTTAAAACAAAATTTGAAAAAAAAACGTTTTATTCATAAAGATTAAAAATAGTTATGTTTAATTTTTATGAATTATTTTATGAATAAAGTTACAAATTTCAGAAATAAAAATATACACATTCACAAATTTTCAAGGGCTTTTATTTTTACCATTTTACTTTAACCTATATTTCAATTATATTTAATCTGCAATATATACATTCATTTATTGTCAAATGTTCTCATGTACGTTGTTAATTCAAAAAATGGAAAGATTCCTCGTGATGAATTGACAAAATGATAATAAATAGCTTCATTTAAGAAGAAAAATAAAAATCCTAGCTCAACATTTATTATTATCAATATTATTATTATTTATTAAAAAGAGAGCTTAAAGACTATAAATCAGTAATATAGTCTTCGATGTTTATAATATAGTCTTTAATATTTAAAAAAATAGTTCAATGTAGTTTTAAATTTAATACTTTAAAAATAGTCTCAATGTGTAAACAATAGTTTTAATTGAAATTTATAAGCATAATTTCTTTCAACCTTTAAGTATTGTTGGGTTAATATGTTGGTGATAAATTTTAAATGTTACTCTGAATCCAAGCGTGTCTTTATGCGATTCACAAATAACACTTGACAACAGAAATCTTTATTGATAATCACAAATAAACTTTCACTTGACACTGACAATTAATTCAACACTCTGCTCGGTGACTATACAATGCTTATTACAACACTCGGTGAGGAATAGCACTTGTGTATAACACCGGATTAAAAGATCACAAATTACCGATTGGTTTCTAAACTGGGATTTTGAGCTGGTTGTTTTCTTTGACTTTCTTCCAAACTTTATTCAAATAATCAATAACTTCTTTTCGTTTTATTATTCAACTAATTCTTTTCTTCAACTCTTCTCCAATAATTATTTTCCACAATTATTTCCTTTACAATTATTTTGACAATCGTTTGTCCAACAACGTTTCGTCCAACGTCTAATTTTCTCCAATAATTTTATCTCTCAAAATCGTATCTCAAATCGCCTTCCAAATCGTTTTCAATTTCGCGTCACTTTGTCTCTAATTTTTCTTCTAATTTTGTTGTTATTTCATGTTCACCAGTTTTCCCTTATATAGTTCGCTTCTCTTGTGGCACTTCAGATAATCAAGTGTTTTTCCATTTTCCTTCTACTGCTTTTCCCGACTGTCTCATTTTTATCTCTGACAACTGTCAAGTTGTTTTCCCTTTTCCCTTTTTTGTTTGACCGCCTTCTCCCATCAATTCTATTATCACTGGCAAGCTGTCGTGATAAGGATATTGTTGTTTTCCTTTTCCCCGATTTCAAAATTCCTTTTTCTTTCTGTACTAATTAATTAGTACTGACCTTGGTTTTTATTTTCCTGTTTGATAACTTTTATTTCCTTTCTCTTTCTCATTTTTAATTTCTTTTCACTTCCGTTTTCTTTTCTGAATTTCTATAGATCGTCCCGTTTGTCATGGCGATCTTCCCCCAGGTAACTTTATTTGTTTCTTTATAAATTGTTATTTAGGTATCCTCAACAGTATAATGGAACACTTGACCTAGAATAATAAAACAATTTTCAATTTTTAAGAATAACAAAATAACAATTTTCATGTAATACTAAAACAACACTTAAAATAACAATAAGAAATAATGAAATATTTTTCATTTAACAATAAAATAATAGTAATTTAATAATAATTTAAAATAATAATAAAAACAAGAACATTTTAAGACAAAGATGTATTTATTTAATAAAAAGTGAAAACATTTTATAATTTCAGTTAAAAAATAAATACACTTAAAAACATATTTATTTAATTTCAGCAATAAAAAATAAGTATAAATAGAGGTCAAAAAATCATTCTTTTTGCCCAAAACAGTAAATGAAAAAGGGAAAATCCCTATTAGTTTTTAAATTAGAACACGACACGACAGAAACGTTTGAAAGTAGCACGCAACATAACATCATTTTTTTCAATGAAATCATCTTTTAAAGGAATTTGTATTGGTAAATATTTTGTGTTTTTGAAATAAATATTTTATTAACACGACTTTGTTTTCATATTTAATAGACCTATATAGTCACCAGTGCAACGGTGGGAATTTCAAATAGTGAAACCTCAACACAAATGAAAAAATTTGAGAATGGCTATCTTATATTCGAAATTTTTTTCATTTATATTAAATATATTATTTACAGCAAGAGGCTTAAATTATCGTTTTATGTTTAAAATATTATTATAATTATTAGTTATTATTGTTGTTGTTTTATGTATGTATTGATGTCGAAATTAAGCAAATTTTTGACCAGTTTACACATTTGTTTCAATAAATTACTTGTTAATTTTTAATTTACACTGTAATTCTTTATTCTGGATAAATGTTGATTGATATAGAGTTGATATAAAGTTGGTAGTTAAAATTAAGAAATATAATGACAAATATCACAAAAAGAAAACATTTTTATTTAAATAGCTGTTCTTAATTTCATTTCCAAAATCTTTTGGAAACACTTTTGAAAACTAAATCATCTGACTTATTTGAAGAGAATTATTAATTAAAACAATCTTATATTGCATGTTTAGAACCTACTCCAATTCATTTTAATAATTCAGAAATTCTATCCCACTCAATTAATAACGTTTGTTAAAATTCATTAAAATTTTGATTTTAAAATTTATATTTTATTTAAATTTTTTATTTTGGATATTTTTTTTACATTATATAAACAATTATATTAAACAAATTAATTATAAGATAAATCCTTGCTACAAATTTTATTATGTGGAAATTTACATCAAAGGTTTATCTTATCGTTTATTTGTTTAACATTTAATTTATGCTGTTTCCAAGAAAAAAAAAATTTTAAAAAATAAAAATAAAATAAATTTTAAACCCACTTTCCCTCAAAAAAAATTTAGTGGAGGGATCTTGCAAAAAAAATAGTTTTCAAGCCAAAAATCCCATTGGTCATACCCCTACAAAAAATCATGGGACTTAAATACCCCTTACTATAGTTTGATTTTGAAAAAAATACCCTGTAGCCACTGCAGCAAATGCTTTTTAGACGAGAACCTGGATTGTGTGTACAAAAAATCCTGGGACCTTAAACTACTTAGGCTTTTTAGTAAAAGCTGGAATCTATGTTTTTAATCGAAAAAAAATATTTAGGCTTTTTTCTTTATGATTTTTTAGTGTGAAAAAAATTTAATAAAAAAATGAGTTAAGTTAAATAGTAAAAAAAAAGTTACACCCCCCCTCTTCATCCTAAAAAAATTATGGAGGGGGGGGGGGTTGAGGTCTTCCAAAAAGATTTTTTTTTCAAGCCAAATATCCCATGGATCATACTCATACTTTTCCCCTACTTAATAATAATGACATTCAATTTTGACATAGATTTTTCGGGTTTCGACTGTTTGTTAGTTTTTTCTCTGATCCGTAACTTACACTAGGGCTTCCTTCTTTTTAAATGACAACAATTAAACTGGCACTAATCTTGGAATAATTTTTGTATTTCCGTTACGGATTACTTTTAGTATAACGTGGAGTTCACTCAATTGATTTGGGTACCACATCGACTCGTCATGACATTTTCTTTCTTTTGTATTCTCTTTTTAAGTATGGTCTTATTTGTTGAAAATAATAATTATAGATGATTTTTATAGACTTTTCTTTAAATAAAAATTAAAGCCAACTGATTTTTAAAGAAGTTTTACAAAAACAGGAAATTGTCACTGCATTATCTGTGATATACGATGACAAATAAGTCAAAATTGGTTAGCTAGATTGGTTTGAATTTATTTGCATCCTATTTTTACAATACATGTTTTGTAAAATTCCCTTTTAAGTGATTTTAGAAGTTGAAATTCTTTTGATATACAACTTTACAAAAATAATAAAATTTTCAAACCGTAACGAATAATAATAAAGTATTTATTGTAAGCTTAACTTGGTACCTTGCTTTTGAGAATATTTAATCTTTCATAGAGAAAGTACATATATATTGGCAAAGAAGACAGTATATAGCTATGATAGCCTGATAATAAATGAAAAATCTCGGCAACCACTTAGACATTTCTTAGACATATATTGTAACAAATTGGGATTTAATAAAACTATAATTAAGCCGAAATATTCAAATCATAAATAAAAAACAAATCATTTATAAAAGAAATCAAAATAAAACATTTGAAAAAATATTAAAATAAATTTTTAAAATTTAATAAATAATTGAAGACTATAAATCAGTAACATATTGATATTTTTTGATACTCACGAATTTTCGGCACTGCAATGTACATAGGCGAAATACATAGAACGTTCCTAACAAGACTCAACGAACACGTCAAAAGCAAAACCAGCAATTATCACGAACACTGGAAAAAAGTGCACAAATCAGCACTGCTCATACACGAAACAAAATGCAAAATGTTACAAGATGCGTTCAAAAATTCATTGCAAAGATTAGCCGTAGAGACTCTTTATATCAAAAAACTTAAACCGTCGATCAACATTCAACTAAATTAATATAAAAAAAATCCCTGAGACGTTTATTTGAATTTGGATTTAAATTTAAAATTTAAAATCAAAATATATAAAAATTAAAAATCGTTTTTTATAAAATAAAATATAAAAAATAGGAAATATTATTTGGGTAATTAAAATATAATTAAACCAATAAATTTATTATAAAATATGAAATAAATTTATTTTTCCCCAACAATAATTGGTAAATGCAATAATGATCAAATTCACTTGAAAAAGGCAGTGCCGAAAATTCGTGAGTATCAAAAAACATCGATATATTACTGATTTATAGTCTTCAAGCTCTCTTTTTAATAAATTCAGTGGAAAAAAATCAGTGGTGAAATTGGAAAAAAAAGGTCTTACAATAATAAATATTTATTTGAATGAACCATTAGAGAAAAAGCAATCTAATAAATGGATTTGACTATAAACAAATATTCTTTTAAGAAATAATTTCGCTCTGCTCATGTTATCGTTTGTTTTGAATTTCTATATAAATGGTTATTAATACAGATGAAGCTTGGGAATCTGATAGCTCAATGGGATTTTAATGCAAAATAATGCAATTTTTTTTATTTAAATATTTTATGGACATTAAAATTGACAAAATTGACGTTATATGGAAACTTCTTGGAACTGAATTTGTTTCTTATCTATAATATTTAATGATATTTTGTCCAACAATTATTAATGAATGAAATTTTTATATATAATCAAGTTTATTACCAAAAAATTTATCCAGAAGAAAAACATCTTGCTCCCTAACTCCAGTGATTTATCTCATTATAAATAATTTAATGAAATTGATTTAGAAAATATTTTCCCCAAAGTTCTGAAAAATTTGGATTGTTTGCTGAAATCATTTCAAAAATTTGAAAATAATTTATGAAAGATTTCACCATTATAATTCGGTTTTGTCCAATAAATTCATATAAATTGAGGTGCTGTTTAAAATAAACAATAAATCTTTTTAAAGTTCTCTTGAAATATTTACATTTCGCAATCTTCATTTTCATAGACAATATATAACTTTGTGCCACCTGGAACACTCTTTGATATTACCTTACTACTTACTAAATCATGTGAAATAATAAATATTTATTTTCTAGTGTCAATGACTGGTGATTAAATGAAGCGTGATTTGTAAGTGTATTAATAAATTATTTTATTTTATTTATTTATTTGTGTTATTTTATATTATTATTATTATTATTATTTAAAACAATAAAATGATAATTTAAGCCTTTTGCTGCAAATAATGTATTTAATGAAAGAATTTTCGACTATACGATAGTCCTTGTCAATAGGAGATTGACAAGGACTATCGTATAGTCGAAAATTCTTTCATTAAATACATTATTTGCAGCAAAAGGCTTAAATTATCATTTATTGTTTTAAATAATAAATGCTGCTATCAAGCAATCATCATTTGATATTATTATTATTATTATTATTATTATTATTATTATTATTATTATTATTATTATAGTAGATGGATGAGTCTCATCCACACCTCCGCCCCTTGGAAAATATCTAGGTCGATTCAAAATTTTTTCTAGGTCACGAAGATGTATGGTGTGTATATACAAAATATGCTTAGTTTCCATAAAAATGAGCTCCAAAGTCTCTAAATTAAAGTGTAGGTTATGCCATTATATAATATATGCCATAATACTTCAACACATGACGAGAAAGTAAATAACATCAGCATCAAACGCCATAATATAACAACTTTCATATATTATCAAACGGAGAAAACCTTATATTATAGAAATAAATTCCTATTCTTTAACATATGGTGAGACAATAAACAAAAGCATTAGAAAAATACGTAGAAAAATTTTGAAAAATATATAGGTCAACTCAATGACTTAGAAAACTTTTGATAATATGACTTTATATATAAAAAAAATCATTTGTAAAGGAAATATACAAGGATATTTACAGGAAAAATCCTCCCAACTCAAAATTTCTTCAAAAATTACGAAATATTATAGAGATCAAAAATACTTAGAAATCTTTTGAAAAAATCGATAAAGCTACTTAAAAAATTTGTAATTGAAAATTATATAACGGACAAGAGGTTTAATTCCAAAATTTAACAGTTCATTTTAAGTGCTAAAGGTTAGTGTCAACATATACCTTGATGTCACTAGTGATAATAGGGCAACTGGCAAAATTATAATATAAATAAATATTACGATATTTGTTTACTTTTAGCTAGATTTACCTACAAATGGATTTAAAATGAACAATATTTTTCAATCTTGTATAATTTCGTATCAAGTATATTTTTGAATGGAATCTCTTTTATGGAATTAACACCCTTCAAGTTTTTGTGGACCCAAATCGACTGGCGCTGTAGTTTGTAAATAAAAATTAAAAATGAACAATAAATATTAAATAAATTATTTCCATTAAAATAAAATCACATAATGAAACAAGTTAGTAAATATTTCATCCAGACGATTTTGATCCTTTTGAACTAGTTCTTGCTCCAACATAGCACTTCTATAGTCATCAAGTTCATCGTTTCCTGTATAATAGCAATAAATAATAGCAATCGAGATATGATTGATGATTAATTTTATTCCCAAATGATTTAACTTCTTTCGTCTTAGTGTCTAAGAGACTATAACATTTTAGTCTCAAGAAAACCCACTCTTTATATCCAAACCCCTTACTCTGGTCCCTAAACTTACCATAATAGAGTCAAGTTTTCTAAAGTATAAATGATGTGCAGAATCATAATTGGACTTGTCAAGAATTTGTCAATGAAATGACTCTAAGCATTACCGATAATAATTTATCTAATTTACAGTTTTTAATTATATTCTTATATTCTTGCTTCTCTTTATTTCAAACGCGAGTATTTGTTTATTCTGCTTATTTAAACAAATGGTTTGTTTTCTATATATCCTTTAGTATATTATAATATAATATATCCATATAAATAAATATGCAAATATCTATAAATTGGAGGCACTACACTCATTTATATGAAAAATGAAATATTTATTATTTACAGTTATTTAGTAAGTAATAAAGGGATATCAAAGTGTCCCATTTAGGGCATAGTTATCAACTGTAAAATCTGGTGTTGTGGTCGCCCATGTTAGATGAAATAAACAAATCGCAATGATAAAGATATTTCTTTAATTTCCTAGAAATTACTTGTTGTCAATTATATAAACAAATTGTTTGTGGCAAAAAATCTAAACAATTAATATGTTTATAGATAATGAGTGATGCACTCATTTAAAGGAAATTCAATTTATCTATATTAAAATTTTGTTTGTATGATTTATTTTCACTTACAGAATATAATTAAATAAATATTTTTTTTTATTTTCTAATAATAATAATTATTATTATTCCTGTATATACTAAACAATATATTAAAAAATTTATAAAAATTAATTTTAAGTTTATAAATATTTAGATTTTTTCTTAGGTAACTAATTTGTCTTAGATGTGAATCTGAAAGTGTCTGCTTTGAAATGATAATTACAGGTTCAGAATGCTTTTCCAGAATAAATTTTCTTTGACGAAATAAATTTATGCGTGTTTCTACTAATTTACAGAAGTCTTGAATACATTTTGGTGAAAAACTTCAAATATATCATTGTTGTTTTGTTATCATAGGCCTCATAAATTCGAGATCCAGTAAATTAAAGAAGCTTTTGCTGAAATTTTAACAGTAATTCCGAATACGATGTATATACGCACTATGTCGTGAGTTCTAAAATTAAGTTCTTTCAAAATTGACTAATTCTTCAAACAGAACAAATAATTCTGACTTAAGAATATATATGTATGTATATGTATGTGAGCATGACCTGATATCCGCGCCTCCTCTCTGGACGTTCGATTTTTCCTCTTTTTCTTTCCCGGTTTGCATTAATCTGATAAGTGAGATGGAGGTGGAACTAGTTTTCTACGAGTGTCCTCGGTAACACCGCCTTTGTCAAGTTCTCGTCGGTACCTGTTTGTCGCTTCACAGCCTCCAACTGGTGAATTCTGAATTTCAGGGCTTTTTATTTTATTTGGTTTTTTGAGTAAAAGATAGCCAGAGAGTGGTATGAAAATGACGAACCATATGAACTACAACTATTAATGAAAAGGTTTTAATCAAAAAGATTAGTGTAAGAAAGATGAATTATTTTTCAATGAAGTAAGACCTAATCGATTTTCTATTGTTTGGGATGTTGTTTTGATAAAACAAAACATGTTGCATTTAGAAATGAAAATAGATTTGAGAGTCCTGATAAAAATAATAAAGACTTTACATGACTGACAGAAATTTTATGATCGAATTTCAGAATGGAAAATAGAAAATTAGAAATGTTGAAACAAATGGAATTTAGGATGACTGTAAATAATACCTTTTTGAAAATATATAATATTTATGAATGTGGAATTTGTATATCTGAATATTACTAATGTATGTCATAGGTGCGATATTGCATTATGTATACATGCCTGTATCTTGCTCAAGATACGTACAATATAATTTCTTCCTCCTCGTGGATAATTAGTTTAAGTAATAATGAATCTTATGTCTCCAAAGTCTTTCAACAATGTAATAGTAATTTTATATAATATTTATAACGAACAATCATGATAGTTTTTATAATGATAGGATATTAAAGAAAACAATGGTAGTAATAGTGGCAAAATTATATCATTCAGGATGAAAATACTTTTCAGTGGGATGTAACCAGTGATGAGCTGAAAAAAAATTATCAACCAGTTCGCATAATATTTTGAAAAAATGTAAATATTTTAATATTTTATTTTGTTGGGATTAGTGCAAAAACCAAAAATTCATATATAAAAGGAAAGCATAACAAAAATGGGTAAAATCAATAAAAAGTGCAAAATTAATTAAAATTTAATAAAAATCAATATTGAACGGGGGTATCGGGTATGGTTGAACGCCAAATTGATAGACGAGTTCAGAAATTATAATCAAAATTTAATAAGATGATTACAAGGAAAGTTAATGCGAAAAAAACAAATTAATTAAAATTAATTAATCGGTAATGGAAAATCCGAGCGCTGTAGGAAACCCGAGGCGCAGTGAGACCCGAGCAACAAGATAAAAGAAGGAATATGTTGAGCCCTAATCAAGGGTAAACAAATTAAAGTTATCTAAAAACCCTCAAATATTGATTTGGGTACCGGGGAAATAATTTAGCGCAATTTTCTAGATAATAGGCCTTTCATAAAAAGTATAAAAAGAGACCTCAGAAGTGAAAAAGCCGCCATTTGGTCTAAAAGAGAAAAAGGAAAACAAAGAAGCACAATCCAACGATCAATAATTTGAAGGAGAAATTAGTGAGACTCGAACCAGAAAAGGTGATTACCCTTTGGGTTTTTCTACCTTATCGAGTGAAAAGTATCTATAGAGAAAGGTGTAAATAGTGACAAATTGTAATTGTAATAAAGATTTAATAAAAGTATTCTGTGTTGGGTTTGAGTTATTTGGCTGAATAAGAACACAAGGAGTCAGAGAGCAAGAGCCGACTTTCAAATAAAAACCCAACAATTTTAATACATGTGTTATGATTTATAACTGTACAAAACTTTATTCTACATAAGTAGTAAGATGTGTCACCTCCAGGACATGTCACCTCCAGGACACATATAAGTAGGTCAAGTTAAAATTAAGTAGATCAAGTTAAAATTATGTAGGTCACGACTATATAGGTATTAAAATATGTAGGTCAAGTTACTTTAAATATATGTTACCTCCAGGACACTATATAAATAAATAAGTCAAATTAAGTAGGTCACGACTATATAGTTTATAAAAAATATGTAGGTCAAGTTATTTTTAACATGTATCCCTATAATATATACATCATTCAAAAGATATTTGAGAGTAGAGTACAATGATCATACCTTCAAAGGTGTATGGTGAATCCCTAACCTTCAAAAGGTGCAAAACCCTCGAATTTTTTCAAACTCTATAATACATGTCATTCAAAAGGTAATTGAGATCTGAATTTGATGGTCATACAATCAATGGTGTATTGTGAGTCCTTCACCTTCAAAGGGTCAAAAATTTCGAATTTTTTCAAACTTTATAATATATATACATCATTCAAAAGGTATTTGAGAGTAGAGTGTGATGGTCAAACCTTCAAAGATGTATGGTGAGTCCTTACCCTCAAGTGTCAAAAACTTTGATTTTTATTCAAACTGTAAATTGATCATTTCAACAAATTTTCAAACCCCACAAATAAATTTCCCAACTCAAAATTTCCCAAATTTTAAAAATTCCCAAAAACAATTTTCCCAACTCAAATTTTTTCAAAAATTAAAAAGTCCCAAAAATGAAATTCCCCAAATTTCCCAACTCAAAATTTTTCAAATTTTAAAAAAGTTTTCAAAACTATTTTCCCAAATTTTCCAACTAAATAGTAAAAGAATGTTTTACAATTTTTTTTTTTTTCCTCGAATACATCAAACCAAAAATTTAACAAGGTTCGTCACACAAATCTAATTTTGAAATCAAACAAATGAATTTAATAAAAATTAAAATCATCGACATACACAACCGCCGTTCGCCCGCCCGCCCGCCGCCCGTCCGCCGCCCGCCCCGAAGGGGCTGGCGCGGTAGTTTGTAAATTTGGTTTAGTTTGAATATTATTTTGAGTATTAATAACAAAGGTAAAGAAATAAATGTTTATTAAATGTATATAGTATGATACTCATTAATATACATTGAACATGCTTTACATTTGCGAACATTTGAATCATGGCATTTAGAACATACAATTACATGTCCGCAAGGTAAAAACAAAACCGATACTTGATTTTCTTTACAAATGTAACAAGTTAAATACATTTTCCTACCATCATTGAGTTTTTTCCTTAGCTTATTTTCAATCAATTCGGATTTCGATATCCATTCATAAATCAATCTACTACTATATCCTGGTTCCAGCCTTAAATCCATACAATTCCAAAAGCATTCATTCAATGAATCATTATCTACTATTGCTTTGTCTAAATGCATCAAATAAATCGATAACTTCAAAATGCATTTATTGTAATTAAATAAATCAATCAAATATCCAATGGAGGAATGTTTGAAAATTTCTAAAATTTTTATGGTTTCCTTTTCAGTGAGAGTATCATAATTGTTCATAAAATCTTCAACGGTGCTGTTTAAAAACTTGAATGATCTCGTGGTCATCAGTAATTTCTTAATAAATTTATGAAAATACTTATATTCTGCACACATTTATAAGAGATACATTAAAAAAACTCATTTATTAAACAAGAAAATAATTTAAAATCAATAATGGTAATTTTAAGGATTACCTTCGATAGATTTTATTGAATAATGGTTCATTAAAAAGGTCTTGAAGAGCTCTATCCAATGGTTATATATTTGAAGATATAATGTTTGTACACAATATAGTAAGTATTATTATTTTTATTATTATTTTTATTATTATTTTTATTAACAAACTACATTCTAATAAAATACTTTTACACATCAAATTATAAAAAAAAAAAAAAAAAAATCAAAGAAATAAAACCGATAATTATAAAACGAAAAAGAGACTTTACAATAATTTCTATTTTACAAAAATTCAAACAAGTCCGATCACAGAATTAAATTAATCTTGTATATGTTGATTGATGAGATCGGGATCTGCTCCTGATTGAATATCATTATTATCATCATCAATGACATCAACCCCTAAATAATGACCATATGCAAAACTAGAGTTTTTCTCTACCCAAGCTCTTTTATCATCATGATTAGTTAAAGCAATCTTTGAGTTTTTAAAGGTAAAAAGCTGATGATTTCGGGTTCCTATTCTAGTCTGAGGTACAGAAATAACTGTGTTGTTGTTGTAACAGTCTAAATAAGATTGATGTTTTATATCTGTACCTGGTAATTTTACGCCCTTAGCTCTCATAGTAGATTTATTTCCTAAAAGACTGTAGCACTTTGGTCGCAAGAAAACCCACTCACTATATCCTACACCCTTACTCTCATCCTTAAACTTTCCTATAACTGAGTCGAGTCTCCTAGAATATAAAGGATGAGAGGGATCATAATTTGAGGTGTCTAACAAGTCATCCGAAATCATCGCTGGCAAAAGAACGTCAAGCTTTACATTTTTGACCTCTAAGAAGAAACTATCGGTATCACCCGCAACTATATTTATATCACAGTTAAACTGACTCCTATATTTTGATAATTCTATGTACTGTAATTGAAACATCCTTAGTTTGGATAAATCCAGCACTGATTGTCCGATGTAGCTGGGTCTATCCAAACATATAGACTCCTTATTGAGATGTACACCAAAAAGATCATCATCAATTTTGATGGTTTTTCTAAATGATGGTTTTGATGAATATGTAATTAATTTTTCCGCGGAATTACATAGTCGTAAATTTAATCTCTTCTTAAGGTTTTCAACGGATTTACCGTACAAGCTATTATTATACAATTTGAATAAATCTCTGTACAGTTCACTGCTTGCTTCAGCTCTTAGCTGTGTATTTTTATTTATATAATTTTTAAAAATCGGTGCTTGCTTGAATTTTGTAGCTCTATGGATGTGTACAACTTTGGCACCAAGAGACAAATAAAGCTTGAGAAGCCTCCAATGAAGAACATGGTTCTTCTTTGGCCAATGCGTGAGCATCAACTTCTCAACTTTCGAACCAGGCGGGCACATTTTCTCAGGAGCAAGAGGAAAGTCATTTAAGAAATCATGAAAAATTTCTGGAATATCTATATCCACTTCTATGGTATAACCATAGGGAAGGATTTCAATGTCAGCATTCATGCACTCAAGCAATACATCATTCAATCCATCATACACCCAAGTGAAATCAGCAAAAGGAAGATTTTGGCTAAGAGCCCAACCATACAGATTATTTATATCAATATATAATAATTCTGTATTATCAGAAGCAGCAACGTAATGTTTGTTAACAAATGTTAACCCACCACGTATTCCTCCTTCGTAAAAATTGAACATTTCCATGTCCTGTAAAAGTTCTATAGGCTCAGTTAATGTCATAAGCGCTGAGGCCCATGACATACCCGGAATACCATAAAAGTTTAGAGGTTCTAGACCATTGTATGCAATGGCCTTGGCACGAAATTGTTGGAAATAGTCCGCAAGGAGGAATACATCCAATTTTTGATAAGTTAACATATAGTCAACCAATTTAGTACAACGTTGTTGAGTCCAAATAAGTTGAGCCTTAGCATACTCATCTTCAGTAACACCAGACCAAATAGGAGGCAATTCATAAGTGGTTTCAAGTACATCCAAATCAGTCGCATAATCATAAGGAAATATGGCTTTAGCATCTATTATTAACCTATCAAAAACCGACGAAGTCAAAGGAAGATCAGTTAGAGTTTTTACAGCCTTAGCCAAAGAACAATTAACAAATTGTATGCTGTCGATAAAACGAACAGCTAATTTTTTAATGTGAACAATCATCGAGATAAATTTCTCTGTGCTTGTGGGTATTATATTCAAATTCCAAGAAGGAAAGCCATTGAGACCATATTTTAAAATATGGTGTAAGTCGTAGCCTCGTAAATTATGAAATACAATCGGCAGCTGTTTATAAATTCTGCGAGCCATATTACATTTCCTACAGGCTGCACCGAGATAATTACCAGTAAAATGGTCATGATCTCGAACAGCAAGGGATAAAACCTTCTTGCAAAGATAGCAGTTCCTACAAGATTTGAATTGTCGTTCCTCAGCAAAAGTCATAGGTCCTAACCGTTTTTTCCCTTCAAGCTCATAATAAGGTAGGACAATTGTGACAGCAATTTCCTCTACTTTTTTAAGAAATTGAGGTATACAATCAAGACCATAAAACTCGTAATACGATTTTCTATTGTTAAGATTATTTATTAATAAAAGACCTGCTGAAATAGGTAAATGTATTTGATGATGTTTAACATCTTTAGGTAAAACCGATTCAAAATCGGCATAAATAACAAAGGGTGGGGTGATTCTCTTTGAATGATTTTGAAACTCTAAATATTTATTTTCGGGTAAAGTGTAAAGGGTTGTACCCGTTTGATTTTTACTGCATAGGGCCACATGTTTAGTGAAAGCATTGTCTAATCGAAAACCGTTAAGACAATGTGGGCACCATTTGCATCTTATTTGAATACTACAGTCATTATTACGATGGCAGTTCATTAAACGTGTAATGTTGGTCACTGCGGTGTAATGATAATTATCCTTATTTTCCAAGAGTAATAAATAAATTGGAGTACCGATAGTAACCGTTGATCTGTGAATTATACTTAAGTGGGGGTGTTTAAAAACATAGTCATTAGGAACCTGATCATCATCAACTATCACAGTAGGGGTATAAGCCAGAACATTTATGGCAAGATTTAAGTCTAAATTTTTCTTTTCGAATTTAGGTATATTACACAATTTCATCGGACAATCCGTGACTTCATTGTAATTAAGAATATTTAAAAGATTTTCATATTTTGAAACTCTTTCAGGGTGGCTACCTATTTCATCTTTTTTCAAGAGCGCGAGAATACTATAAAGGAAACACTTATGATCCTTATTTTTAACATTAATAATTGCTCCTTTAGATTTCAAATCTGCGGGTGTACGAATGTAACTATGACCAGATAGGCGACAAATAGGAGCAAATTTAGTCAGAATGAAATCAATCTCTAAGATATTAATTACTCTCCAGCCACTACCTAAATAGGTAAACTTTTCAATTTTTTCGTTTAACTTATTAACTCCCTCAATTAAAAAGTTATCCGAAAAGATCTCGGCGTTATTTGAAAAGTAGTTGTCACGGATTTCCCCATCTTTTTCAAATCTTATAAGAATAGCGAATTGAATTTTGACGCTACCCATGTTATTTATTTCAGATGTTAACTTTTCAGTGATTTTATCCGTTATTATAATTTTAATTAATTGTGAATCGGCAATATTAAATCGAATAGTTCGAATGGCGCCATTTAAATTTGATTCTATTATCGGCTCAATCGCTAAAGATGATCCACCTATTTGATTTATAGTATTTATAGTATTATCATTATTTATATTTTCATTTATAGCATTTATAGTATCAATATTATCATTTATAATATCATGATTTATAGTATATGTAATATTATTACATTCGTCATCACTGAGTAGAATGACTTCATTTTTAATAATTTCGTCGTCACTGATCTCAATAACTTCAGTTTTTATAATTTTATTTTTAATTTTAGACACCCTATGTTCAGCAGGTCTTTTATTAGATTTCTTTTTTGTGTTATTATTTAAAATATTTACAATTTCAATGTTATTCTTATTTATTATTTTAAACAGTTCTTGTTTATTTGTTTTGAAAGAATTTAAGTGCTGAGAATGTTGACTATAAAATTCCTTATACCTTACACTCTGGGAAGTTTTGCATATGGGGCAAATAAAAAAGTTGATGCCATTAAAAGGTTGGCGATAATATTTCTTCATATTTTTGTGGCATTTATTGTCATGACCCATAGACGAATTACAATATTTAGGATAAAATTTGCCTAATAAAAGTTAAATAATTATTTATTGAATGAAAATGTATTATTTATTTAATAATAATAATAATAATAATAATAATAATAATAAATGTAATTTAATCTTTCATTTAAAATTTGTCTATAATATTATCAACTATAAAATAATTAGTTAATGTTAAATAATGCTAAGTTATTAATATTATTATTATTATTATTATTATTATTATTATTATTATTATTATTATTATTATTATTATTATTATTATTATTATTACTACTACTACTATTACAATTACTATTATAATTATTACTATTACAATTACTATTTTAATGATAACTGAAATAATTTTGTTGTAATAAAATATAATTATATTTGTTTTGTGATAACCTTAACTAACCTATAATATTTCTTTGTGTACAATAAATCATTTCAGACTTTGTTATTTAGCATAAAATGAACTAGTTGATCACGTTTTGATCATGCCTGTCACTTGAAACTTGTTTACAATGAAATTAGTATAAAATATCTGGTTCAAATTATTAAATATTATAACTACAAATGGATAATCAAATTACAGGTTTGTTGTCGTTTACACATATTCCATTTATTAGTTTTTTTTTTAATCTAGGAGTTTTGAAGAGAAAAAATGCAGATGCCGCTCAGGAATTCGGAAAACGGAAATTTAAAGAAGCGACATTATCCTCGGAAACCTTGGTCAATGTTCGAGTGGATACAAAAAAGCCAGTCGAATTCATGCAATACAAACTAAATTATTTGTATTGTCCAATTTCCTATACATTTAAGGTAAGTTTCTATAAATTATTTTGGATTTTATTATTATTATTATTTATTGTTAGGAACCAGTAACTCTGGAAAAATGTTTCTACAATGTGAGACTTTCCAAATCAAGTTTCACGACAAGATGCTATTGGGACAATTATTTCAGAGGATCAATGAAAATATTGAATTTGATGATGAAGATATGTTCATTAGAAACGATTTGGATATGATTCCCAATGGTGGTAAGATGAGCAAAATAACCTGCATGGTTACCATATTAATTCAAGGGTATAATGTAAGCAGAGACCGAATCAAACCAATTTGGAAAATTATAAAAGCCGAAGATAAGTCTGAAGAGGAACATTGTTCATGTTAAATTTATTTAATACATCTTTATTAGTGTTTTGGTGTTTTTAAATCATTGAAATAACTAAAGTTTTAAATTTATTAATCTTCAATACAATCTCTTTTCATTATATTTTCAACAATATGATCAATACAATTAGTAAAAACAATAGATTCATCTTCTTGTTTAGATTCATTTGGTAATTTATCTGTTGTAGAATTCTCAATACATGACTTAAGTTCTTCACTAGGCAAATCAGTATATTCATCTTCTTGCTGGGAAATATTTTCAGATTCATATGACATATCATCTTCATTAATTTCATCGTCTGAATACGGCCATTTTAATTTCTCTGGAACATTCATAAATTCTCTAATTTTTACATTAGATATTTCCTCTAATTTTTCAATCAAAAAATTGATTATATATGCTAAATAAAAAAAAAAGAATTAATAAACATAAAATTCATATTTTACCTTTTTCCGACATGGTTGAAAATAATTAAAATGAAAAATAATTATGTTTATACTATTATTCAAAAGCAACAAGATGATCGATAGATAGATTATAAGAAAATTAGATATTTCAACACGATACATATAATAAAAAGACAAGCAAACTTGCAATGATATTTAACGTTTCAGTTTTTACATTTTTTAAAATATTTATTTCAATTATTTCAACAACACAAAAAGTGCCAATTTTTTACTAATTAATTTTCAGCCTAACCTACAACTTTTCACAAAAATCCAAAAAAAAAAAAAAAAAAAAATGAGACCTTTTAATGAACTATTATTCAATATAATCTATCGAAAGTAATCCTTAAAATTCAAATTTAAAATGTTCGCAAATGTAAAGCATGTTCAATGTATATTAATGAGTATCATACTATAAACATTTATTTCTTTACCTTTGTTATTAATACTTTGAATATTGTAAATAATAAAACTATGTATCAAATAATAATATTCAAACTAAACCAAATTTACAAACTACCGCGCCAGCCCCTTCGGGGCGGGCGGCGGACGGGCGGCGGGCGGGCGGGCGAACGGCGGTTGTGTATGTCGATGATTTTAATTTTTATTAAATTCATTTGTTTGATTTCAAAATTAGATTTGTGTGACGAACCTTGTTAAATTTTTGGTTTGATGTATTCGAGGAAAAAAAAAAAAATTGTAAAACATTCTTTTACTATTTAGTTGGAAAATTTGGGAAAATAGTTTTGAAAACTTTTTTAAAATTTGAAAAATTTTGAGTTGGGAAATTTGGGGAATTTCATTTTTGGGACTTTTTAATTTTTGAAAAAATTTGAGTTGGGAAAATTGTTTTTGGGAATTTTTAAAATTTGGGAAATTTTGAGTTGGGAAATTTATTTGTGGGGTTTGAAAATTTGTTGAAATGATCAATTTACAGTTTGAATAAAAATCAAAGTTTTTGACACTTGAGGGTAAGGACTCACCATACATCTTTGAAGGTTTGACCATCACACTCTACTCTCAAATACCTTTTGAATGATGTATATATATTATAAAGTTTGAAAAAATTCGAAATTTTTGACCCTTTGAAGGTGAAGGACTCACAATACACCATTGATTGTATGACCATCAAATTCAGATCTCAATTACCTTTTGAATGACATGTATTATAGAGTTTGAAAAAATTCGAGGGTTTTGCACCTTTTGAAGGTTAGGGATTCACCATACACCTTTGAAGGTATGATCATTGTACTCTACTCTCAAATATCTTTTGAATGATGTATATATTATAGGGATACATGTTAAAAATAACTTGACCTACATATTTTTTATAAACTATATAGTCGTGACCTACTTAATTTGACTTATTTATTTATATAGTGTCCTGGAGGTAACATATATTTAAAGTAACTTGACCTACATATTTTAATACCTATATAGTCGTGACCTACATAATTTTAACTTGATCTACTTAATTTTAACTTGACCTACTTATATGTGTCCTGGAGGTGACATGTCCTGGAGGTGACATGTCCTGGAGGTGACACATCTTACTACTTACATATTTCCATATTTGTATATGATTTTCTGAATATATACTTTTTGTGCATTTTTTACTATGCACATCTACAGCCGAGAAATGATTCTTTAGCCAGTTTTTAACATAAAATTCTGGATTCCACTGATCCACCGGTTTTCCACACATGTTTATTGTTATCAAATCCGATAAATGAGGAATAGTCAGTCTAGATTTTTTTTACTGGATATTATATTCATCAGACTGAAACCCCTTTCCACCTCAGGGCTACTAATTGCAACTGTGTTAATAATTTTTTTGGCTCTAATTATTGTTGATGGAAGTTTGCCATTTTTGGATTCAATATTCATATCAACAAAATCTCTAAACTCATTTATATCAACATCATATTTGATAATTTTCCAAAGGCTTTCCAGTTTAATTTCGCCTTCTTTCCATGGAGAAAAAAATATTTTCAAAATTCCATGTATTTCGGATTTATTATATTGAATATTTACAAATATTCAGCAGAAGATAAAGTATTTTTTTCAAAACCTGCTTTAAAATTTATATGCTTGCTTTTAAGAAGTCGGGTGTCCATATATTTGGCTATACAATCAATTAATTTCTCTTTTGGAAGATTTTTAAAATTTGCCATCTCTTTAAATGCAATATATTTGAAATTCTCGCTGATAAGTAGATTCTCAACCATTGCCTCATATTTACCATTTTCATTTTTTAACTGTTTTAGAGCACTGATTAATCTGTCAGCTTTGTATATTGTCATTTCTCTTGATTGCAATGCATTTGATAACAATGAAAATTCAGTTAATACATCAATTATTAATACTAAATCTTTTAAAAAATGTTTATTTCGTAATCGTCTTACGAGGCCAGTATACTTTGTATTCTCTAATAAATGATGATATAAAGCAGTTCGTAGACTACATTACGCATATCTAGGCCCAAAAAACTCTTCCAATTTTAATAATTTCAAGTTCAAGGTTTTCAGCTATAGCTTTTAATTCATACTGATTTTTATTGAACTGGTGATATAGGGTTTTTAGTTTAAATAGATTTTTTTTTAATTAATGAATATTTTTTTTTAATTGATGAGTATTTTTTTTTAATCGATGAATATTTTATTTTAATTAATGAATGTTTTTCTGTGAACCCTTTATGGACCAACCAACTTGTATACCGGACAGAAGGTCCAAAAATATCTCAGATGAAAAACGTCTTGATATAATTCAAGCGTTAGAAGGTGGGAATCTTACTCGTACTTCGGTAGCCAAGACATTTAATGTGTCATATTCGAGTGTAGTGAAGATATATGGGGATTTTTGCAAAACGGGCAAAGTTGAAAAATTAAAGGTAGGTGGAGAGAAACCAAAAAAGTTATCTGTGGAAAACATAACGTTTATAAAAGATTTGTTGCTTGAGAATTGCAGTTTAACCCTAAATGAAATCAAGTTAAAAGTATTCAAGAGGTTTGCAGTGTCGGTATGCGAGGCAACAATATCGATTTATATTGAAAGTTTCAATTTTTCAATTAAGAGAATTTCAAAGATTTCAAATGCAGCAATTACAGAGACATTGGTTGCAGAACGAAGAACATACAGTAGCTGGTTCCTCGAGAAAGTAAATGAAGCAAAAAAATTTCTATTCTTTGATGAAACAGGTTTCCAAGTGGTGGGTTACAGGTAATCCAAAGTTTCCGCCTACTCGTGCTGTTTCCAGCGTAACCCAGAATACAATTGACAGCTGACCACCTGATACCCGTTGAGCAATCAACGTTGGTACTGTATCAAGGGTTTGAGTACTAGCAAAAAGTAAGCATGCTTAGCATACTATAATTGTCTAGCACCCATTGGGGTTCACGGACTGCCGATAGAAGGCTTATGTCCGATTTCTTATTCAGGTCCCCATCTATTCCTACCGATTGAGTGTCGTTCCATTTATATTTATTCCATTTAAAATACAAAACCACGTTTTCTTTATTCATCGATTTCCCGTTGTCGTTACTCACACTCCATTTCAGACATATCACTGTACGCGTGTACACACATAGGTATTCGCGTCCCCATCCATCTCTTCATACACCAGTATACGCCCATCTATTCCCGTCCGTGAGCTTGCCGGATTATCTGGGTGTATTCGATTCGGTTTTAATCACGTTCAAACATCCAACATACTCTATTTAAATTTACTGCATTCTCGATCCTCGTTTTCGTCAATTAGCTTTTAAATGCCTAATTTGGCTGTTAATTAATTTAATTTTTAACGAAATATCGATCCTGATGAGGCATTATCTCCTAGAAATTTAGAGAAAACATTCAATTTCATGTCTTCACTATTGCTTCAAAAACATACAAAAAACGTTGATCTTTTCAAATTACATTATTAATTAACTTTGTTTAAGTTAACTATTTTAATCTAAAATCTTGTTTACCACTGGGTGGTAATTTGAAATTTAATATATATATATATATATATATATATATATATATATATATATATATATATATATATATATATATATTTTTATTTTTCAGGATTAAACCAGTGAATCGGATTTTACCACTAAATTCGGGTACACTGGGGTGATAAGTATTAGTGACGAGCCTAGCTACTCGTGTTACTTGCTTATCTCTCAGTTGTACTCGTCATGAGTGGTTTAATCACCATTTTTCGAATTGGAGGGTAATTTATTTTATTAAAATGCTTATTTTTAGATATTTAAACGGAAAGTTTACAACTGAAAACGATTTAAACCTGAAATAGAAGCGCTAGTCGGAGCACACGGGTATAGACTACCTAGCAAACTTTTCAGGAAAAGGTGAATTATTGGAATTTTATCGGCTCTCAAAACGAACAATTTGCACAATAAAAGTTCCTATTTTGTTTAGTTATCTTTTTTCTCTTTTTTATGCTATTTATAATAATAATAACATTGATAGAAGTAATAATAATAATAGTAATACTAATAATAATGATAATAATAATCGTAGTAATAATAATAGCACTAGGGTAATAATAATAACAGGTGCAAAATTATAAAAATTTTTAGGATTATAGGACGACTAGCAATAACCTTAATTCTTATTATTATACAACTTGGGGTCTTTAGGGGGAACGGTGGTTATATTTTTATAAGGTTATTTTATAAATCTATATATACATACACATACACATACATACATATTTATATATTTAATTTAAATTATTAATTGTGTCGTCGTTTTCTGGGGGGGGGGCTGTTACTAAAAATAGATTTTAGTGGTGTTCTAAAATTTTATTGGAAGATAGGGTCATTGAAACTAAATTTAGAGATAGGGGAATCCCAAAATCAATAATTTGTTTTATAATTTTATTTCCATGAAATAAAGATAATTATTTTAATAATATAATAATAATAATAATGATAATAGTAATAATAATAATAAGAGTGATAATGTTACTGTTAACAATACTAATAACAATAATAATAATAATAATAATAATAATAATAATAATAATAATAATAATAATAATAATAATAATAATAATAATAACAACAACAACAATACTTATAACGATAATAATAATAATAAATGTAAATTTATATTTTTTTAAGATACCTATGGGGGGAGGGGTCATTTATGAAAATGTACAATTTATAGTTTTAAATATAATATAAGTTAAATATATATTAAGATAAGATAATTTAGTATATTTAGGTGGTAGTTGATGACTATATGATTTTGAGGGGGGTCATTCATAAAAATTTACAATTTACATTTTTAAATATAATATAAGTTAAATATGTATTAAAATAAGCTAATTTAGTATATTTAGGTGGTAGTGGATGACTATATGGTTTATGGGGGTCTTTGATGAAAATTTTTCAACTATAATTTTAAAGGTAATCTAAGTTAAGTATATATATTAAATAGTCTAAATTAGTGTATCAGGTAGTGGTTAATGGTTATATGAATTAAGGGGGGTCATTCATCGAAATTTTCTAAATTTATATCGTAAAGGTAAGGTATTAATGTATTTAGACAACAATTAATGGTTAGGTGACCTGAGGAATTATTAAGGTGGATAACTGTACATATATAAGTTAATTTATTACTATATATATTGTTCTCGACAAATGTATAGTTTGAGGGGGGTACTTATGAAAAAATGTAAATTATACTTTTATAAGTTTCAGATATACATATATAAGTTAGATTGTGAATCTGGATATTTGTTTCGACGATTGCGTAACTTGGGGGGAGGGGGGTATTTATAAAATATTTACCACTTATTATAGATTATATTTTTATCGCTAACGTAGTTTATATTTTATACTTTTATGACCAAATTCAGATTATAATTTATAGTCTTTCAGCTAATATAAATTTATAATTTATATTTTTATGAAATTAAATTTATAGTTTATGTTTTTAAAGCTATTATAATTTTATAATTTATACTTTTGAGTTTATAATTTATATTTTTATGAAGTTAAATTTATAGTTTATATTTTTATGAAGTTAAGTTAAATTTAGAGTTTATATTTTAAGGCTAATATATTTTATAGTTTATATTTTTATGAAGTTAAGTTTATAATTTATATTTTTAAAACTAATATAACTTTATAATTTATACTTTTAAGTTTATAATTTATATTTTTATGAAGTTAAGTTAAATTTATAGTTTATGTTCTAAGGCTAATATAATTTTATAATTTATACTTTTAAGATCATGATTTATATTTTGAAGAAATTAAGATTATAATTTATACTTTTACAATCAACTTAGAGTTATAATTTATAATTTATAGTCAATGTAAATTTGTAATTTATATTTTTAGGAATTTAAATTTATAATTTATACTTTTATAACTAATTATAATTTATATTTTTATGAAATTAGGATTATAATTTATACTTTTGTAATTAACTTAGAGTTATAATTTATAATTTTACAGTCAATATAAATTTGTAATTTATATTTTTGAAAAATTAAATTTGTAATTTATACCTTTATAACTAATCATAATTTATATTTTGAAGAAATTAAATCTATAAGTATAATTCATATTTTTATGCAATTGAGATGATAATTTATACTTTTATGGGTTTACGATTTGTATTTTTATAGTTAGTTCAGAGTCTATTCAATTTAAAATCCAAGTCTTGCCGATACGCATGTCGAACACCTTTATGAATACTATCGCTACTAAATCAATCATTTAGAAAAAAATCTTTACTTTACATTATTACTAGAAAATTTATTTGGGACATTTATAAATCTAGATTCGACAGACGTATAGGTAGAGTTGGTTCTTGATGATATTTAACCGTCTACATTAATTGTGAATTGTAGATTTGTGATTAATTTAGGTCTGAGATCTACTCAGCTTATTAACCTTAGTGTATTGTATTGTGATGATTTTGGATGTAGATTTTAACTATGTAAGTTATTCATGTATTGAAAGTCGGGAAGAGTGTTTGCTTTCGCGGCCCCACTGTGACCACTACGACAAACCTTACTGTTGTGTGGTAAGTCAACCCTTTACGGCTGACCTATAATAAATAGGTAGAGTCAGACGGAGGATTTCATCGACTTAACTCCATGGCAGAACCATGAAGTGGTGCGACCTCCGAATGACCTGAACAAAAAAAACCAATAATATTGATAAGTGCGTGCCAGGCAGTGGTCTGCAATCATTGTGGGCTGTTTACTCATCGATGATAAAGTGCATAGGTGCAGGGTTGGCTGGGATCTCGCTTCAAAATCAATGATAACCGACGATCTCACTCAAACCTACATTTCTATAGTTAAAAAGAAATAATGAAAACAAGGTTTCAATAATAATAATTTATAATTCACAATGAAATCGTCCTTACCTACAATCTCATAAGAGTTGTTAGAAGCTATAACATTTAATTCTTCGGTCATCAAAATAAATTACTAAGACTATTAAATCCAAAATTATATTTCATTAAATCTGATTATATAAACAAATATTCTTGGGACATTTTCTAAATTTTAATTTCAAACAAATATCAACATACCATCGCATTCATACTTGAATTTCAATTTTATTAAAAATTATTTTATTTTAAAATTTCAATTATCATTTCAATTTTAATATCTTAAAATAATTTAAGTTTCAATTAAAACTTTACAAATTTTAATCATGAACTAATTTAATTTAGTATTTTAATTTTAACTCCTCACAACAGTAAAAATATTCATTTGCATTTTTTTCCTTGAAAAGTGACGAAATGTGTTAGTTTATATAGCCTCTGTTTGACGTGTAAGTATACATGCGTGCATTGATGCAGTAAAACAAATTCGGATTATTTTAATTCTCGAACATTCGATTTTTAATTTTTATCGATTTTGATGGCGATTTTTCAGTAAGAATTTTTGTTTTTATTTTTGGAATTTTGTTTTTGAATTATTTTTTATTAAATTTGCCTCCATGATGGATTTCAGCATTTTCCAGAACATTCCATGATAAATTTAATCTATTTCTTATTTTTAAATTGTTTTTTTATGATTTCTTTTCTAAACATTTTATTTTTTAAACTAAAATATTTATTTTTTATAAATTTTATTGGATCGTTTGGCGGTCATGATGGATTTCGCCATTTTTATGAATTGTTCTGGACTTTTATTCAAAATATCGATATAATTTTCTTTACGTAAGATTTTATGGAGATTTTCTTTAATTTTCTTTTTTAATTTTTACTAATCGCCTTTATTCGAATTTGTTTTTGGTTGTTTTATGTCTTTCGGTTATATTTGAGTAAGTTTTTGTGTAATACTTCTTGCTCGTGTTTTATTTTATTTTTAATTCAGATGTTTTATTTTTGGGTATATTATCTCTCTATTATCATTGTTTACTTGGTGTTTTACATATTTTTATTTAAGTAAACTTAATGCTGGGTATGCGTGTTGTGTACTGACACATTTCGTCCCATTCCCAACTTTGGGTCTAGAAATCAGTTCTAGCCCAACACAAGTAACAATGAGGAAACATTATAGAAGATCAAAAAAAGGGAAGAAGGCCATTGAGATAGCTCCAGGAATCATGGCTTGTATGTGGAAAGGCGGGCTAATCCATTTTGCAGCTTTAAATACAGCTGGAAATCGAGTTTCTTGTTTGGAATTCATGGAAACACTATGTGAAATTTTAACTTTTGAAAACTTAACGAATGTGACAATAGTTATGCATAATGTCTCATTTCATAAGTGTAGTGAAATTTCAATCTTTATTGAATCGAAAGGACACCAAATCAAGTTTCTACCACCCTATAGTCCATTTTTCAATCCCATTGAATTCATGTTTTCTCAATGGAAAGGTATTGTAAGATCACGAAAACCAAATACTGATGTCGAGCTTTTGAGAATTATCGATGATTTTAAAAACATCCTAACGGTAGAACAATGCGAAAATTATGTGAGGCATGTTACAAACAATATTATAAAATGTTTGGGTGGTATAAATGTAATCGAGTGTTGGGCTAGAACTGATTTCTAGACCCAAAATACTAATTGTGATTGAAACGTGTAGGTACACAGCAAGTAAAAAAGCACCAAGTATAGTTAAATATTAAAACCTACGCCAAATAAACAATGGTAATTAAAGGAGAAAACAACAAAAATAATAAACACACAAATTAAATAAAATTATACAAAAGCAAGAAGTTATACAAAAACTAACTCAAAAATAACCAAATAAACATAGAATTACCAAAAGCAAACTCGAATAACTTAAAAGACGATAAAAACAGTAAAACATTCCAGAAAAACCCAGAACATTCTATAAAAATGGCGATGACCATCACAAAAGTCATCTAGAACAACAAAAGTTAAGGAAAATAAATAAATTAGTATTAAAAATAAAAAAATCTCAAAAAGAAATTCATAAAAACATCAGTTAAAATAAAAATTAAATTAAAAGTAAAATAGAATGTTTTGGAACCGTTCCAAATCTATCATGGACGTAAATTTAATGAAAAATAATTAAAAAATAAAAATATAAGAATAAAAACAAAAATTATGGCACAAAAATTGCCATTAAAAATATCAAAATCGCAAAATAGAAAATTCTGGAATAAAAAGAATTCGAGTTTGTTTTAATGCATCAATACATACACGTGTACAAAATAGGTATATATACTGACACGTTTCAGTCACAAGGATCACTTTTTTATGCCAATATTTTGTGAACAAAATTTTTGTCAAGAAAACTAACAGTAAGTAGTTTTCCTTTTTGATATTCATTGTTTCATCATTAATAATAATATTTTTATGTTTTGATTCATTAATGCAAATTATTTTAACGTCAATGATTTTAATTGGTTTTAACCCTCTCAAGATCTAACTTGTTTTTATTTTTTGACTAATCAGCGGTGTCTTAGTGCGTCTCTATTTAGTCCTGCATTTAATATTTAGTTTAAAATAATGATTCTACATGCAGACAGGCAATATATCTTATATATTTTTTTTTTCTTTGGTCATCGGAGGTCGGCCACTTCATGGTTCTACCATGGAGTTGTGTCGATAAAACCCCTCCGCTATGGCTCCATATATTTTATTTATCGGTCGACAGTGATGTTTCGACACAACACTACAATAAGGCTTGTCGTAGCGGTCACAGTGGGGCCGTGTAATCAAGCATTCTTCCCGAGTAAATGCAAACATATTTAAACTCAACATTAAAAATCTTATACAATAGTTTTACATTAAGGTAATAATTGAGTAGAACTCAGACTCAAATTAAACATATGTAGTCGGTTGAACATCACTAGGAATCAGCTTCAAATATACGTTTGCCGAACATCATTAGTAAATAAAAATGTTGCAAAGGCGGAAAGATTCTCTTGGATCTAATCATGATGATACTGTCTAGAAGTTCGGCCAGCGTAAATAATAGAATGGATTCAATTAATTATAGCATCCTCAACAATTGACCTATATCTTTTACCTCATAGTTAAAATGTAAGCTCGTAATCACCTGAAACAACCAAAGGTCATATTGTGAAAATAGCTAACCCTCTCACTATTACTTATATCGATAAGGTATTATTTTTCTTTGGGAAAATGTAATATTATCAATTATACAACCTTTTCGATTTATAAAATAAAACTTTGTATTGTTCATATCTATTCAAGTCAAAATTTATATTATCAATTAAATCATATGTAAAATATAAATCTTAATGTACTCTAACCATTAACTATTAGTTAAGTTATATCTATAAATTATCTACAAAATACAAAGTATATTTCAACCATCAAACTGTGAGATGTATATTAATTGAAACTATAAACCGTAACTATAACTTATAAAATATAAATCTTAATGTACTCTAACCATTAAACTATTAGTTAAGTTATAACTATAAATTATCTATAAAACATAAAGTATATTTCAATCATCACACTATAAGATATATATTAATTGAAACTATAAATTGTAACTATAAATTATATATAAAATACAAATCTTAATGTACTCTAACCATTAAACTATTAGTCAAGTTATAACTATAAATTATTTATAAAATATAAAATATATTTCAATCATCAAACGGTAAGATATATATTAATTAAACTATAAATTGTAACTATAAATCATAATGTACTCTGATCATTAATTTATAACTATAAATTACCTATAGAATATCAAGTATATTCTACTCATTAAACTATAGGATATATATTAATTAAACTATAAATTGCAACTATAACTTAAAATATAAATCATAATGTACCCAAATCCTTAACCTACAAGTACAGATTGGTCAAATTATATCCATGAATTGCTTATAAAATATAAATTAAATGTATTTCCACATCACTGCACTATAAAGTATATATTGGCTAGATCATAGATTATATATCTATCTAAAGTAAAAATAAACTTTAATCATGAACTATAAATTATATATAAAGCAAAGGTTTAAAACATATATTCGGCAAATTCTAATTGCAGCTATATATACAAATATGTTGTGCACCTACCTGACTCAAGTCATAACTCGCAACTCACCGAAGAGATACCTCACAAGTTGTATCACCTACATTATCTCGTGAAGTCCTTAGTCAAAATACGAATCATAAATTTATATTATAAAACATACCCTAAAGTTATCAGTAGAATCGTAAATTTCGAGCCAGTATTATCATGTTGTGCCTTAAAAATTAGGAGGAGAAACATAAATTCCAAATTTATATTATAAATTGTATCATAAAATTATTTGAAAAAAAATATAAATCAGAATTGATCCTGAAAATAAGAATTGTAAACTTAATCTCTTAAAATGTAAACCACAAATTTACAATATAATTTGCAGCAATATAATAATTCAACTTACCTTAATATAATTCTAACTTAGATTATATTTAAAAAATACCAATTATAAATTTTTAAGAACGACCCCCCCATGTCGGTTATAGCCTTATAGGGATATAAATTCACCATTATTATTATTATTCTTAGTATTAACATTAGTGGTGGTGGTAGTAGTATTCTTATTAACATTAGTATCCTTATTATTATTACTATTTTTATTATTATTACTCATATATTGGTAAAATATTTATCGTTATTTTATAAACATGAAACTATAAACAAAAGTACTAATTTTGGGATTCCCCTGTCTCTAAATTTAGATTCAAGGACCCTATCCTCCAATAAAATTAACGAAAACTGAGAAGATCTATTTTTAGTAACACACCCCCCCCCCGGAGAAAATGTTAGGGTTATTGACTTTGAATAGAAATACGTGTAGATGTATATATAGGGGTATAGATGTCCATATGTACATACTCATTAAATTTAATACAAGGTTACCAATGGACGGGAACATAGCAGGTAACTTAGGTCCCCCAGAAACTAGGAGCTAGATAAAACTTGCCTTGATAACTTGAGATGATTAATCGAGATAAATTGAACCACCTGTAAAGCATAGAGACTAATAGTACGATTACTGAACTATATAAAAGAACAACTTTATAAATTGTTAAGAAATTCTGAATGTGTACTGTACATAAAACATAGAAGCACTATCAAAAGGAAATATTTAACTTTATTATTAGCAAATTTTAAATGTGTACTTGTTATATGCTACCAAGCAAAATTACTAGTAATGAGTCGTATGACAACATCTCCAAGTTAACATCGTCCATCTCCATTCGGATAAGAATCCCCACTGAACGTACCTGAAAATGAAAATTCATTAGTTAGTAAATAAAGTACTTCCAAACTAGGAGATTATACCACTCATGACGAACACAACCGAGGGAGAAGTAAGCAAACGAGAAACTAAGCTCGCCTCTAAGACTTGTCGCCCCGGTGTGTCCGAATTAAGTGGTAATTTACCATAATGGTCCGATTTCAAAAAAATTTTATAAAAATTCGCATATTAAATCTTGAATTCCCCGCTGGAAGCAAATATGATTCTGCATTAAAATGAGTAACTTAAACAAAGTCAATTATTAAGCAATTTCAGAATGTATTTAATCAAAGTGCAAAGTTTACTAAATTAACAAGTCAATTATTAGGTAATTTCAGAAAATACTTAATTAAAGTGTAAATTTTACCAAATTAATATTTTAGGCTGTTAAATTGAAAATACGTTCAGAAATCTAAGTGGTAACGGCAGTGGCTTTTCCAGTCGAACAACTCCATTAAATGCCTTAATATAACAAAACGATTAGCTTTGAATGCAAGGCTCTAATTACGAACTCCGTGGCCCGATGTTTTTATTTTTTCCTGGTTACTACGTGGGGGATTTCTTACATTGAGACATTTGTTCAAATTGGGTCAATTGCGTTTGAAAATTTAAATGCTAGTGATATCTTAATATTACCCACTACTTCCGCCCATCTATCTTCATTTCCACCGATTGGTTTTGAACCCACTATATAGAACCAGGGCAGGCGAATTCGCATGTTGGGAGGGTAGCTAACATAAATCTGGTGACTCACCTCAGTCTGCGCCAAATGACCTAACTTAGATTTGTATTATAGAATGTCTTACTCCGACGGATCTAACGGTGATGAAGCTTACCATCAGATGGTAACACGGCTCCGGACCCGGTATATATGGTGTCATATTCACAGGTGGAACCAGGGACGGGACCTGGACTGCTCCAATCGGGTTATCCGAAATGGCCCAGAGCCCGACGTCCCGGCGTGGGTGAAGAAAGAGGCCACCAATGACTTGTTGCGGGAGGCCCGCGATCGGGCATTAATCGAACTAGAAGCGGCCCAGATGCGGCTGAGGAGGATAGAACTCCAGCTCAGAGCCGAAGCAGAAGGAAAAACCCCAGAAGAGTTAGAAGAGGCCGAGGCACCTCCGAGGAAACGAGGGAGGCCCCGGAAGAACTCTGCCTAATCCAACGACAGTGGTGGCTTGAACAAACTATGTGATCAATCTGACATAATGTTATTGTGATTGTGTTTGACTTCTTTAGTAGCTGATGCGACAATTTGTAGAATTTTACTTTATTAAAATTATTAATATTATATTTGGTCATGTGTCTTCCTCATATCATAAATTGTTTTTCACTGTGATAGTATTTGGGGCCTTATAGTTTATGGGGTGTCTCCAGGATCGGGGGGACCTCACTCACCCTTCAGCTATAAATTTTACACCACCAAGCGAATCACCTTTACGCACATGACAGCGAGCGATGGAATTTTATTATTGTTTCTATTCAGTGTACCAGTTGCTCGAAAACCTACGTAAGGACCGCGAACGGGCCCAGCAACAAGCCGAGGACTTTCGAAATAGGGTCGAGAAGCTCAGGGTCAAGTGCCGGGAGCTCGAAGGTACTTGGTTCAGTCCAGCCGAGATGAAGAAGCGGACAACCCACATCTCGCAACTCCAGACCCAGGCGGAGCAAGATCAACTCGAGATCCGAGCGCTGAAGCTACAAGTGCGCTCGTTCGAGAGTAAATTGAACGGAAGGTTCGTCCAGGACATCCTCTGCGAGCAGATACGCCCACTTCCCGTGGAGCTGGCCCAGATATACCCACCAGCCCAGGCAAGCAAGCCGAAACGTAAACGGCTAGGGCGGAACACCCGAGAGAAATTGAAAAGGGCCTGGCTGGCCGAGCAGGAGAAATTGAAAGAGACTGAAGCCAATCCATGATCCTGAGAGACGTTCGAGAGTGCGACCCTCCTGGGTAGACAAACCTTGTAATATAGTAGTGATCAAATAAATGATTCTTGTTGTCTAATGAGCATGAGATTGAACTTTGCGGTTGTCTAAAACAAGATGATTGGTAGAAAGACGTTTGGGAAAACAATCTCGATGAGGGACCGAAACAAATCGGACACGTGCCTTCTATCGGCGTCCGTGAACCCATAGAGTGCTCGACAATTACAGTGCTTGACGCACTCACTTTTTGCGAGTACTCAACCCCTTGGTACAGTACCAACGTTGATTGCTCAACGGGTACCAAGAGGAAAATAAGGTTGTATCCTGGGTTACGCTGGTAACAGCATAAGAGCGTAATTAATTAACTATCAGTAACCCACCACGAGGAATAAATATTTTCATTTTAACTTTATTTATTTACCGAATCTTGTTGGTTTATCGTTAATATACATTTACTCGTGTTTACAAAAATGAATTCAAAATAAATATTTTTATAAATATTCATCAATTAAAAAAAAATATTCATCAATTAAAAAAAAATATTCATCAATTAAAAAAAATATTCATAAATTAAAAAAAAACACTCATCAATTAAAAAAAAATCTATTTAAACTAAAAACCCTATATATAGAATAAATCTTATCTAAAAATGATTAATTTCTGATATATCATTAATGTTATCATCGAGTACAAGTTGTAGTGGAAAGACTTCTAATATCTGTGTTGCTACCCATAGACTTAGAACCTAGCATAACACTCGTACCATCTCAACAGAAATCTAATAAGTTTTTGATAAATATTCATTAGAGAATCCGTAATTTTGCATGCAATATATTAACGCTTTATATATCGATTCAGCATTTGTTGATTCCAATTAAAATAGATCTAACAAAATGAACACTGAGTTATCACACAAGGACAACCCATAGAGTGCTCGACAATTACAGTGCTTGACGCGCTCACTTTTTGCGAGTACTCAACCCCTTGGTACAGTACCAACGTTGATTGCTCAACGGGTACCAAGAGGAAAATAAGGTTGTATCCTGGGTTACGCTGGTAACAGCATAAGAGCGTAATTAATTAACTATCAGTAACCCACCATACAAATTTGGGGGCTCAGCCGGGATTTGAAAATTTAATTGGTGAAAGAACCCGAGAATAGATATAATGGAGAGAGTAAAAGCTGATATAAAGTAATATGCATTCAGGAACGAGCAAATTGTTTTCCCAAACACTTAAACTCGGTACATGGATATGTGAATATGATAAAATGTATGTGGAATGTTTAAATGAGTGATGAAAGTTTTAAAGTATGACAACATATGAATATATTGAAAGTGAGTATGAGAACACTGTACGAATAGCGTAGTAATAGAATGAATGATAATAAACGAAAATTAAAACGAAAACAAAATATAATAAAAATTGTAAATATTAACGATTAGTAAAATGTAAAAATAAAAAAAATAATAAAAATTTAAAAAATAGGGAAAAGGGGGGATAGCACGCTAATAAAGATAGAACAAATGAACAATGTAATTAAACTTAATCGAAAATAGGGCGATAACGAATGGGATATGGGTTATATATAATGAAACGATTATAATAAAATCATGAGAAAAATTTGCGCGGGATAGAGCATTAAACAGAGGGAGACGGGGTTGATAAGAGTGATAAGTAGAATGTAAAGGTTTATGGAAGCACTAATAAAATAAGGTATTCTGGATATTAGAGGGAAAATGATAAAGGGAGAAATGACGCGGAATATTAATAAAAAGAGAACTTTAATTAATAAATCTTAATTAGATGGAATCAACCGGCTACATTACAAAGAGACTCGAAAAATTCGTAGATTTAACACACAATTCGTTACAACGGCTAAATCGCAAAGCGGACCAGTTGGTGAAAATCCAAGACGAGATGAGCTTGAATCCAAAACCGTAAGCTGAGGAAATATGTGTAATGATGAAAATAGCAACACCTAATGCGGAATTGACCACTAAAAGAGTTTATCAAATTCAAAATTTACGATTAGATAATGCCAAATTTAACATCAAATGGCAGGAGATAATGATGAAAATGGAAACGATCGAGGAAGAAATTAAAGAAACAATCGAACATCAAGTTAAAGATTTTAGAAAATGCTTCATATGCAGAACCAATGAAATACGAGTAATGACGATCCCATGTGGTCATTTATGCTACTGCGAGAATTGCGCAGAGAAAATTAAACGATGCAACGTATGCGATACGAATGTTAGAGAGAAAATTGTAATATACCTCCCATAAGGAGATGTTGTCAAATAAATTTCTTGTGAATGAATATGAAGTGATAAAATTATTGAATTATATTAAAAATCCATTATAGCAACCGAAAGGTATAAAACATACGATGAACATAGACATATAAAGGACACAAAATACGTTAAATAAATAGACAAGTAACACAGCAATTAGAACTAAAATCAAAATTGAATGCAGGACTGATCATAGTCGTATGGATGAGCTGATCGCTAAGATCAGTACGATTTTTATTTCCAATTTTCTTTTCTTCCTGTTTTATTATTTTGGCATAGAGAGATACGATAATGAGGGGATGACAAGTGAATCGTCCTTACGACACTTGCCCGGATGGGGAAATCCTGATCACCCTCTCGAGAGAATGTAGTAGGATCCATCGCAGTTTCTGTCGAGTGACTGATCACCACTTGTGGGAAATGAACCAACGCGATTATTATATTTTTTTTTGTCTGGGAGACTGGGACTAACTAAAAGGGTGAATAAAAATAGAAAAATAAAATAAAAATTGAAAAACGCGCGCTAAATGTTAAAAATTTTAATCCGAGAGCAGCTGCGGATTTGAAGAAACCGTTTTTGGACTTCAAATCGAATGAAGAGTAATGATTTTTCCCTAGCGAGTGATGAGGCACCCGAGTACAGCGGTTAACCACCGGACTGTAGTGTCCAGGAGATTATCAGCCAAGGGACTGATGATGCTGGATCACCCAATACAAAAACCCGGATACCACACCGAGTATTGGGCGCATTTTTT